>APFE030670604.1:43789-111506 GCA_000404065.3 Pinus taeda | reverse complement strand
ATGTTACATATTGTAAAGAAAATTTATTTGAGTCAAAATAGAATAAAAAGTGTTGGAAACACTAAGAGGGGGGTGAATCAGTATTTCTTTTCAATTGTTCTTTTTGCCAGTTAGATGCTTCACAATTATAATCAGAAAGAAATAAACATTAACAATAA
This sequence comes from Pinus taeda, assembly GCA_000404065.3. Lineage (NCBI taxonomy): Eukaryota > Viridiplantae > Streptophyta > Pinopsida > Pinales > Pinaceae > Pinus > Pinus taeda. Next base: position 111,348 of record APFE030670604.1, on the reverse strand, counting down.
CTTTATTAAGGGAGGACTTCAATCCTCTTTTTCAAATAATTGAGTACAATAATAGTTAAGGGCACCAACCCTTCAATTTTCTAGGCACCAACCTGTGGCCAAGCACCTACTTGGACTTGTTAATGAGGCTTCGACCTCTAGGGCTTCAACCCTATTCTTCTCAAGGCTCCAACCTTGTGTTTAGGGGCTCCAACCCCAAGGGCACCAACCCTTCAATGTTCTCTAATAAAAATGAATAACATACTTACTTGAGTATCTTCAACAAGATTCTGCATTGTTCAATGCTTCAATTAGCTCCAAAATAATTAGTGCTAGATTGTCCAATGTTCTTCAATTTTTGGATCTCCACCACTAACTGCATATACTTTGATGCTGCCACCACAACTGCTCCAATAGGAAATCACTGAATCTTCAAGGTGCTATAGCTATTCTTCCACTGTAAATCTGAGTGTACTAAACCTTAGACAGTGCTTTATACCCAATTCACGGCAAAAATGTACAGTTCCTTGGGTGATCTGAGAAGGTTCGTGCTACAACAATGCATGACAGATCTGAGGGCAGTCTTAAAATGTCCGAGCCACAGAGATAATCCACAACGCTGGAGTACATTACGATCGGTTGAGCACAGTCATAGTGAGCCACCGAAAATGATAGAAGAGTTCCGCAGTTTTCCACAGTCTGAAGATGATCCGAGGCTCAACAATACACTAGGTTTGAGATCAACAACGACACCCCAAGTCCAAGTCCACGGTTTTGAGGAGAGTGCATTGTGTCAACAGGTCCAAGGGTAAACTGAGCAAGAGAATACGGGTCCAAGAGTAATTTGAGCACACGAATACATGTCCGAGATTTTTTACTGTGGGTCCGAGGTATGTTTATAGTAAATAAGATTAATCCATTGCTTGGAGTTGTCAATGATCTGACATAACCCAAAACATGTATTCATAGTCTTTTTCTTCTTCAGTTATAAGCTTCTTTTCTTGAAGTTCACGAGTTGTGAACTGTGAATGTATTTCCTGTGATGATCACCGAAAAAAGTTGAATGAAAATGAAGACGGATCACTGTATTTATAGTGGTTTTTTGTCAATAAAATGAAGGGACACGTCTCCATACAGTGAGCCGACATGTATGATAGGTATAGGTCAGTTAGCCTGTAGTTTCATATTTGTTTCCTTAAAAATTCCTTCTCTCACCAACCGCTGGGAGTTTTGGGGCAAATGAACGCTCGTTAGAAAGAGGAAAAAATCCTCTTTGAGATGATCTAGGGTTTCATTTCGAAAGGATGCCTCCAAGGTGTCTAGATTTAATTGTTTTTGTGACTGTGCATGAATTTTTGTGCAGACAACCCTTATCATAGTGTGTCATCATCATATCTCCAAGCTCCTCATTATAATGTTCCTCATCATGGTGTGTCATCTAAGTTTTCCATGTGATCATGGTGGCATTCATGTCATCAACCATGCATTATCCTTGGTGACTTCCAACCATGACATCATATGTCATCATATCAATTTCCATCAAGAGAGTTATATTTCATCAATGACAATTATTGACCAACAGTCCCCCCCTTTGTCATTGATGGAAATATCTGAACATCCTCTCCCTAAGGGACAAGTCGGCCTAAAGAGAGCAATTCGTACCCCTAAAAAGCCTATAAACAAGAAGGAACTCGACCTTATTGTGACTCACTCAAGCAAGTTCGATCTTCTGAAGATAGAAGCTGGAAAAAGGACGAAAAGGAAGGAGAAGAACTAGTTCGAAGTTTTTGGGCCTCTCTCTCTCTCGTGTTAGGGTTTCTACATTTAATGGGCAAGAGAATTTGTTGGGCAGAAGAATTTGTTGGGCAGAAGAATTTGCTGGACAAAAGAATTTGCTTGGCAGGTTGAAGTTGCAGAAGAATTTGCTGTGCAGGTCGAAGCTGCAGAAGAGTTTGCTGGGCATATCAAAGTTGCAGAAGAATGTGTTGCGCAGGTCGAAGTTCCAGAAGAATCTGTTGGGCAAGTCGAAATTCCAAAAGTTGCTAGAATAAAGGTTTGACTTGGTCTTGGTCAAGGGTCATAGGTCTCGAAATTTGTCAATTGAAGTTCTATACGAAGAGAAGAATTCTAGTGGGTTTTCATCTTAGTTGGAGAGGTTTTTGCCCTGACTAATCGCCTACATCTTGTGTCCTATTGTCTCTTTGATTTTATTGTTTGGTAGTTGTTTGATGATAAAGAACACTAATAATAATCAAGTGTAAGAAGAAGCTAATCAAGTTAAGTAATCAAGTGCCCAAGTACTCCCCCTATCAAATTGTTTTCTTAGTCATGCTGCTCCCCTTGACATGCTACTCCTACTCTTGTGAAGATGATTATTTAATGTGATGCAAGAGCAATAACCCGCATCTTTTGGTGAAAATGTTCAAATGCTTTTCGTGGAAGAGGCTTTGTGAAGATATTTGCAATTTGTTCTTTTGTATTGATGTGCTCCAACTTGATGTTTTGTTCAACAACCTGTTCACGAAGAAAGTGATATTTGATTGGAATATGTTTGGTCTTTGAGTGCATCATTGGATTCTTTGAGAGATTGATGGCACTAGTGTTTTAGCAGAAGATAGTGATTGGCTGTTTAGTTTCTATGTTGACATCCTTCAAAGCTTCCTTCATCCATAGTATTTGTGTGCAACATTTTGTAGCAACTATATATTCGGCTTCAGCTGTGGAAAGAGATATTGATGATTGCTTTTTGCTGAGCCAAGATACTAGACAATCTTCCATGAAGAATGCATTTCCGTTGGTACATTTTCGATCGTCCACGCTTCCAACCCAATCAGTGTCGGTGTAAGTTGTCACTATAAGAGTTGTGCTTTTGGGGGTACCAAAGACCAAAGTCAGGAGTTCCTTTCAAGTATCTGAGAATTTTTTTCACAGCCAACGAATGGGATTGCTTAGGAGCTGATTGAAATCTTCCCACCATTCCTACTGCTTGCATAATGTTGGGTCTTGTAGCTGTTAAGTATAGGAGAACTCCAATTATTGACCTGTAAAGAGATGCGTCTACTGAGTGGGATTCATCATCTTTGCTCAATTTGCAGTCTGTGGTCATCGGTGTGCTCATAGGTGCACAGTCTTCCATCCCATATATTTTAAGCATGTCTTTAAGATATTTTGTTTGAGATATGAACATGCCTGCTGTGGTTTGAGAAACTTGTAGTCCAAGAAAATAAGATAACTCACCAATCATCGACATTTCAAACTCTTTTGACATATTTTGATCAAACTCATGGCTCATCTCATCATCATTGCTAGCAAAAATAAGATCATCAACATATACAAGAGTGACTAGTAATTTATCCTTGTCCATCTTCATGTGGAGATTACTTCCTGCCACCCCCTTTTTGAAGCCTTGTTGTTGTAGATAGTGATCCAATCTTGCGTACCAAGCTCTAGGAGCTTGTTTCAACCCATATAATGCCTTTTTCAACTTACATACAAAGTCTTTTCCTTTTGCTAGATCAAACCCTTCTGGTTGCTTCATGTAGACTTCTTCCTTGAATTCCCCATTCAGAAATGTTGATTTTACGTCTATTTGATAGACTTTGAATCCTTTTGAGCAAGCAAATGCCAAAAACATCCTTATAGCCTCCATACATGCTACTGGTGCAAAGGTTTCTTTAAAGTCAACTCCTTCAATTTGTGAATAACCTTTACAAACAAGCCTTGCCTTATTTCTGATGATTTGTCCATCCCCATTCATTTTGTTTTTGAACACCCACTTGGTTCCAATTATATTTTTATCTTTTGGACGAGGTACCAGCTCCCATGTGTCATTCTTCTCGATTTGGGAGATTTCTTCTTCCATCGCTTCTACCCAATGAGGATCCTTACTTGCTTGAGTAAAATTTTCTGGTTTTATCATAGATAAGAGAGCAACATCATTTTTCCTTGGTGTACTTGTCATCCTTTTTTGGGTTTGTATTCCCTCATCTACATTGCCAATAATTTGCTCTTCTGGATGATGGTTTTGGAGGAATTTCACTTTTGAAGGAGTTTGAGTTGGTTCTTTTTGATTTTCTTGATCTTTTTCCTCTTTTGCTGACTCTTCTTCAAATTCTTCAAGGATAAGATCTTCTTCATGGACTTCAATTTCTTTTTCTGGAAGAGCTTCGTCAATTTTTACATCAATGCTTTCTACTACTTTTCGTAGTCGATTATTGTAGCATTTGTAAGCTTTGCTTCTTGTAGAATATCCATGGAGTATTTCTTCATCAACTTGAGAATCAAATTTTCTCTGTGAGTCATCATTGATCTTCATAAAACATTTGCTTCCAAATATTCTAAAGTACTTATTGAAGTAGGTCTCCCTTTCCATAGTTCGTATGGTGTCTTGTCGTTATTTGGTCTTAGTTGAGTTCGATCCAAGGTATAAACTGCTGTCCTGACTGCTTCTTTCCAAAACTTGGCCTGCAAATTAGCTGCTAGTAGAATTATTCTTGCCATCTCTTGTACAATTCGGTTTCTTCTTTCTACTACTCCATTTTGTTTGGGACTTCTAGCAACAGAGAGCTCTCTCTTGATTCCATGCACTTTACAAAATTCATCAAATTCTTTTGAAGTAAATTCTCCTCCTCTATCTATTTTAAAGCATTTAATCTTTTGATTCTTTTTCATTTTCTACTAGAGCACTAAAATTTTTGAAACATTCAAAAGCTTCGGATTTGAATTTTATAAAGTATACCTGCATCATTCTAGTATAGTCATCAACAAAGAAAGCAAAATACCTTTCGCCTTGTAGAGTTGGAGTTTTGGTTGGTCCACATAAATCTGCATGTATGATCTCCAATGGTTTTGATGTAGAGAACTCCTTAGTCTTGAAACTGATTCTTGTTTGTTTTCCATGTTGACATGGTCCACATACAACTTGATCCAGCTTGATAATTTTTGGAATGTCCCTTACTGCATTTGTTTTGTTGATATTGATCAACTTATCAAAGCTTATATGTCCCAATCGTTTGTGCCACAACCAAGTTTCATATGCTTGACTTACATAACATTTACCTTCTTGAATTTTGTTCAAAATGTATACATTATCTGGTGTTCTTATTCCTTTAGCTATAAGTTCACTTGAGGAGGAGCTCCATATCTCACAATCTTTCCTACTAAAGACAACCTTGTGTCCTTGATCACAAAGTTGGCTCACACTCAAAAGGTTGTGTTTGAGTCCTTCCACCGACAATGCATTTTGGGCTTTTCCTTTTCCATTGATGAGAGCAACAATTCCTTTTCCAGCTATCTTGGCAGATCCACTTCCAAAAGGCACATTTCCATCTTTCTTGATTAAGAAGGTAAATTTCTTTCGGTCACCTGACATGTGTCTTGAACATCCACTGTCTACAAACCATTGATTTTCATCACTACGAGCAAAATAACGGGTTCATCCTTTTGTAGATCCTCCTTTTCGAATGGTCAATTTTGTTCATCATGACCATAATCATTACATAATGAGCAAATTGGATCATACTTAGCCAAAGGATCAAAAGAGTTGTAAGTTTTGATTTGTCCTTGTTCTTTGAGGCCAAGTGGCTTGCTTTGTTGATTCTTATTTCTTGAAGCATTGTCCTTACAACCCTTGCAATGCTTGGCTTGATGACCAAAGCTTTTACAATAAAAACAATACCCAAGAAAGATTGTTTGGTACCTGTTAGAATAGCCTTGATTTGAGGTAGTATTCTTCCTTGGAGTTGTCCTTCCTTCATTCCTTGGATTGATAAAAGTGAACTTTTATTCTTGGTGAGACGACTTCTCTTCTTTTGGATGACTAGAAAGAATGTCAGCATAGCTTCTTTGGATTTCCTCATTCATATTCTCCTTTGTACTTGATGATTCTCCTTTGAAACCAATCCCAGATTTGTCATATTGAGGTCTTTGAGCATTAAGGATGTTATCAAGTGTTTGAGAGCTTTTCCAACTCCTTTTAACTTGATCCAATTCTTTTCTTAGAGAAACAATTTCAGTTTCACGTTCTTCACAAATCTCTTCTCTCTCTTTTAGTTTATTGTTCAAGAAATCTTCCCTCCTTTTTGCTTCCTCTTTAAGAGAAATAATCTTCTTTCGTAATTTCTCATTTTCTTCAATGGTACTCATTAGTACCTCATCCACATTTCCTTTGCCTTCTTGTTCGGAGTCATAATCATTTGTAAATGCCATGAATAATACTTCTCTGTTTCCAGCATAGTCATTTTCCTCATTTGACTCATCATCATTTCTTTTGTGAAAAGTGATATTTTTAGTTGATTTTTTTTTGGTGATTATGAATTCATCTTCATCAGAATCGTCTTGTTTGGAGAAGAAGTTCTTCTTGTTAAATCCTTTCTTTTTGAACATCCCCTTTTAATATTCCTCCTTATCATCACTATCATATTTATGAGGACATTTTGCAGCATAGTGACCTATCCTTCCGCATTTAAAACAAATGAGAGGATACTTACCTTTTAGCTTGGATCCTTTTCTTAGCTTTCATACAAACTGTGCAAGTTCAGATTCAGTGTCGGAGTCATCACTGCTGGTATTCCAATTCTTCCCCTTCTTTTTTGATTTTGAAGCCTTGAATGTTGCTTTCTTGGAATTTGGGATCCCTTTTCTCATTTCATAAGCAATGAGAATTCCATGAAGTTCATCCATTTTTAAAGTATCCAAATCCTTCATTTCTTCTCTGGCACTTACTTTGGAGTCAAATCTATTTGGAAGAGATCTCAAGACCTTTTGAACAATTGTGTTTTCTTCAATATTTTCTTCTAAAATTTTAAGTGAGTTGATGACTTCAACTACTCGGAGAAAGAATGATGCAATGTCTTCTTCGTCATCCATTTTAAGACTCTCAAATTGCCTTCTATGAGTTTGGAGCTTTGCCTGCTTAACTTTGGAGTCCTTGTCATATAAAGCAATGAGCTTGTCTTACATTTGTTTTGCAGAATCACAACCCATGACTTTTGTGAATTCAAAGTCAGTAATTCCACTAGTTATGGAATTGAATGCTTTGGCATTTGCAATGTAAGCTTTCCTTCCATCTTGATCAGTCAGAAGAGTGGGAGGAGCTTTGTACTCATCCAAAACAGACTATCATGCTTCAGGTCCAAGAGACATTAAATAGTAGGACATCCTCTTCTTCCAAAAACCAAAGTTTGTACCATCAAACAAGGGAATCTTTCCTGTCATTTCCTAATTCTTCATTGTGACCTGTGAATCCTTCTTCCAGTTGTTACGCTGATAATGAAGAAGCTGGCTCTGATACTAATTGTTGGAAATACTGAGAGGGGGGTGAATCAATATGTATTTTCAATTGTTCGTTTTGCCAGTTAGAATCTTCACAATTATAATCAGAAAGAAATGAATAATAATAGTAACTTTATTAAGGAAGGACTTCAATTTTCTTTTTCAAATAATTGAGTACAATAATAGTTAAGGGCACCAACCCTTCAATGTTCCAGGTATACCAATCTGTAGCCAAGCACTTACTTGGACTTTTTAATAAGGCTCCGACCTCTAGGGATTTGACCCTATTCTTCTCAACATTTCAACCTTTTGTTTAGGGGCTCCAACCCCAAGGGCACCAACCCTTCAGTGTTCTCTAATAAAAATGAATAATGTACTTACTTGAGTATCTTCAACAAGATTTTGCACTGTTCAATGCTTCAATTAGCTCCAAAATAATTAGTGCTAGATTGTCCTATGTTCTTCAAATTTTGGATCTCCACCACTGTCTGCATATACTTTGATGTTGCTACCACAACTGCTCCAATAGGAAATCACTGAATCTTCAAGGTGCTGTAGCTATTCTTCCACTGTAAATCTGAGTGTACTGAACCTTAGACAGTCCTTTATACTTGAACAAAAAATGCACAGTTCCGTGTGTGATCTAAGAAGGTTCGTGCTACATCAATGCATTACAGACCTGAGGGCAGCCTTAAAATGTCTGAGCCACAAAGATAATCCACAATGCTGGAGTACGTTACAATCGGTTGAGCACAGTCACAGTGAGCCACTGAAAATGATAGAACAGGTCTGCAGTTTTCCACAGTCTGAAGATGATCTGAGGCTCAACAATATGCCAGGTCCGGGATCAACAACGATACCCCAAATCCGAGTCAACAGTTCTGAGGGGAGTGCACTGTGGGTAATCTGAGCAAGAGAATATGGGTCCAAGAGTAATCTGAGCACGAGAATACAGGTCCGAGATTTTTTACTGTGGGTCCGAGGTATGTTTATAGTAAATAAGATTAATCCGCTGCCTGGAGTTGTCAATCATCTGATATAACCCAAAACATGTATTCGTAGTCTTTTTCTTCTTCAGTTATAAGCTTCCTTTCTTCAAGTTCACGAGTTGTGAACTATGAATGCATTTCTTGTGATGATCACCGAAAAATGCTGAATGAAAATGAAGACGGATCACTGTATTTATAGTGGTTTTTTGTCAATAAAACGAAGGGACACGTCTTCATACAATGAGCCGACATGTATGACAGGTATAGGTCGGCTAGCTTGTAATTTCATAATTTTTTCCTTAAAAATTCCTCATCTCATCAACCTCTGTGAGTTTCGGTGCAAATGAAGGCTCGTTAGAAAGAGGGAAAAATCCTCTTTGAGATGATCTCGGGTTCATTTCGAAAGGATGCCTCCAAGGTGTCCAAATTTAATTGTTTTTGTGACTCTGCATGAATTTTTGTGCAGACAACCCTTATCATAGTGTGTCATCATCATATCTCCAAGCTCCTCATTATAATGTTCCTCATCATGGTGTGTCATCTAAGTTTTCCATGTGATCATGGTGGCATTCATGTCATCAACCATGCATTATCCTTGGTGACTTCCAACCATGACATCATATGTCATCAAATCAATTTCCATCAAGAGAGTTATCTTTCATCAATGAGAATTGTTGACCAACAAGGGACAAGTCGGCCTAAATAGAGCAATTCATATGCCTCAAAAGCCTATAAATAAGAAGGAACTTGACCTCATTGTGACTCACTCAATCAAGTTCGAACTTCTGAAGATAGAAGCTGGAAAAAGGACGAAAAGGAAGGAGAAGAACTAGATCGAAGTTTTTGGGCCTTTCTCTCTCTCTCTCTCTCGTGTTAGGGTTTCTACATATAATGGGCAGGAGAATTTGCTGGGTAGAAGAATTTGTTGGGTAGGTCGAAGTTGTAGAAGAATTTGTTGGGCAGGCCGAAGTTGCAGAAGAGTTTGCTGGGCATATTGAAGTTGCAGAAGAATGTGTTGGGCAGTTTGAATTTCTAGAAGAATCTGTTGGGCAAGTCGAAATTGTAGAAGTTGCTGGAAGCAAGCTTTGACTTGGTCTTGGTCAAGGGTCATAGGTGTTGGAACTCGCCAATTGAAGTTCTATAAGAAGAGAAGAATTCTTGTGGGTTTTCCTCTTAGTTGGAGAGGTTTTTGCCCTGATTGATCGCCTACATCTTGTGTCCTATTGTCTCTTTGATTTTATTGTTTGGTCGCTGTTTGATGATAAAGAACACTAATAATAATCAAGTGTAAGAAGAAGCTAATCAAGTCAAGTAAAAATACATCACAAACAATTATCAAAGTAAGAGAAATCACCTAATCTAGCTGCCCTAGATTTCTCAACATGGTATCAGAGCTAAGGTGTCATAACAAGGAAAGGTAGCTTAAAGAAGGACACTCAAAGCCCAAAGCACTAGAAAAGCATCTAATAAGCATCAAGAAGAGTTCAATCAAGAAAGAGAAAGAAGCCTTATACCCAACGAAGGAAGAAAAAAGAAAAGCGAAGCATTTCCTGCTCTGTTTTGGGCTAATTCTCCTCCACACATGCAAAAGTTAGGTCATCATACTGCAGTAGTAGAAGTCAAAAATTGCATTCACTCAAAGGAGCGAAAGTTTGGAAGGACTGTTTAGCAACCCGAATTTTCAAGAGGAGGAGTCAAGGTCAATCGAAGTCAAAAGGAGGTAAGTCTATCCATATTCCAGCCACATGTGTGACCGTGGGTTTCTACAGGAGAAGCCCAAATTGCAGTTTTGCAATAACAAGCCTAAAATATGAAGAAGGGCCAAAATCTGAAGTTGTAAGACCTGAAAACCCTAGCGCATCCATAGAAGAACTACAAGCATTTACAAGTCTCTACATTCCAGAGAAGCAGGAAGAAGCATAATCATCATCATCAAGGAATCAAGGTGATCTCCCTCTCGTTGAAGGATCACTTTTGAAGGAAGACATCTTCATCAAGAAGACATCTTCATCATGAAGACATCTTCCTTCATCATCAAAATCAAGAAGGCATGAAGTTGAAGATATTAACATCAAGGATCATCTTCACTTGACAAGTATCTTTATATCTATATTTGAATCTATCAAAATGACTTCATTTTGCAAGGAGAGCAACAAATTGGTTGGGTTGTCAAACTTTCTTGCATGGAAGAAGAGGATATATTTGATCCTCATAGAAAATGAAGTCGTTGAGCATGTTAAGGGTTTTGTCACTAAACCTCCAAAGGAGGAAGCTCAAGCTTTAGCTGAATACATGAAAAAGGAAACAAGGGCTCAAAGAATCCTTATGTAGAAAAAATGGAAAAGTGAAAAGAAATCTATGACAAACTAGTGGAATTATTCTCTATTAGTTCTGCAGGAGAAGTGATATCATTAATAACCAAGCTCTACAAGATGATGATATGAAAGGAAGAAGGAATGATACTTTATGAGGGTGTTTGAAATAAGGAACCAACTGTAAGAGCTGGGAGAGATAACATCTGACAAGGAAACAACTACGATAATACTCAATGCACTATTAGAGGAATGGGGTAACTTTACATCAAGATTTTATGGGAAGAAGGAAGCTACTTCATTCAATGAGCTTTGGTCACTATGCAAAATTGAAGAAACTAGGTTGAAGGCAAAAAGTGATGTAGGATCAAACTCAAGCATATGCTGCCATGGCAAAGAGGAAAGAAAAGTTTGGGAAATTTGGTCCTTATAAAAAGAAGAAGAATATGGCGAAGGTTCAATGCTATGGATATGGGCACCATAAGTGAGATTGTCCTAAGCTCAAGAAGGACGACAACAAAAGAGGAAGGGAAAAAGCCCATATCACTGAAGAAGTGGAAGAAGCTGAAAAGAAGAAATCCAAGAAGGAAGAAGTAAAAGATCTCTACTATGATTGAGATAAGTCTTCTCCACCCAGTTCTTTTCAGTTTTTGTAAATATGGCTATCATGGTAGGAAGTATAAGAAGCATGATAGGATGCATCATTTTAGGGGATGGTATCATAATAGCTTATGATTGAGAGCAAGAACTCATGGGAAGCTTGAAAGATGGCTTAAGTTTATGGTAGTCTCTATTAGAAGGAAGTAGCTCTTGATAACCTCATTAAAAGCATAAGTAGTACTTATGGGTAGAAGTGAGTCATCTAGTATAGAACTCATCATACATCATTGGGAAGGAGCATCTGCAAGATGAGGATAATCAGGATCCTCAACTAGAATCTTCATTAGAAGGTTCATCTCTTGGGAGAAGCAACTGTCTCTTTGAGAATTCCACTTTCCATGTGATTCATTGTTTGAAAGAATGATGGTAAGATGACAAAATAATGCAGCATGTCAAAGATGATTGGAGCACTTTCAATCAAGGATATCAAGCTACTGAAGGAAGTCTAGATGACCAAAGGAGAAAAGAGGTATGTATGCATATGTTTAATAAATTGAATCATGTCATATAGTTGCAGATAACATGGATAAATGCTCCACCACATGAGCATGATCAAGAGAAAGGGGTCTCCTCCTTTGGAAGGATGAATAAAGGCATGGTTCACACATTGACTAGATGAAATCAACATAATAAGTCCTCATATGGCATATGAGGTGGTTGATAAAAAAGAAGGAAATATGATTGCAAGTTCCTGGGAAGCAATGTCTGAATAGAGAAAGGAAGAGATCATGGAAGATGCAACTATGGAGAAGGCAATCAAAATCCAATGACTAATAGATTTGACTATGATATCTCCATGAGAAAGATATGAAGACCCTGACGAAGTCTAGAAGAGAAGGAGATCCTTGACATTTTATATCTTGGAGATGTGTCAAATATATGTGCGGGATGTTAATATTGCAAGCAAACAAATGTCATGATGAAGGGCCATCACAAAAGGTAATTTTGATTTGATGTTCTTTTTTATTTTTGAATAATATTTAGATGGGTTAATGTAGGGCTACCGAAAAAAGAGTTATGGATGCTATCTACAACTAACACTCATGTGGTGGGATAGAAGATCCTAAAGCAAACACGATGTGGAAGAGGTAGTCGTATGTAGGAAAGCTAGATGTGAACTAGAAAATCACTTTCCGATAAGAGGAAGGATGACATGACTGACTTGAAGAAAGTGATGGATGGTTGATGCCTACAAGATGAATGCTCCATAATATTAAAGATAAAATTCATGACATTGAATGTAGGAGTGCTACAAGCAACTGAAGGTCCCATTATCTCTGCCAATGAATAAAAAGTTGCTGCTGGAAACAAGTCCCTAGTTAAGAGGGAGCCTAGAAACAAGTTTCTAACATGGTAGAAACTTGGAAAAAAGTCCTTGGCTAAGAGGGAGCTTGGAAGCAAGTCCTTGGGAGCCTGAAAAGTCCCTGGACAAGAGGGAGCTTGAGAACATTCCTTTATAGTGTTGAAGAATCAAGGGAAGTTATGTATAATAGGATTCTTCTAAACTTGATAACAATTTGTGAAGCACTTTTACAATTTATCTTAGCTTGATCTCCTTGTTATTATTAGTGTGTGTGTTTACTTCATCAAACTGCTACCAAAACATAAGAAACAAGAACACAAGATATTGGCTCCCTACCAGGGCCAAAACCTCTCTCTCTTAGAGAGGATAACCGTTTCGTAAATTTCTCTTATTGAAGCTTCTTATTGATTAATGCCAAACCCTAGACCCTTGACTAGAATATCCCCCAAGCACAAGTCATATCCTTCCTCCTTCATGCACTTTGTTCCCTGGCACTTAGTCCTCCTTCTTCTGGCACTTCATTCTCCTTCTTCCGACACTTTTCTCTTCTTACAATTGTTGGTAGTCCTTGTTGTACTTGCCCTAGAAGAGACACTTATCCTTGGTCTCTAGTGAAGCCCTTCACTAATGATGATTTCTTCCTTCTTCTTGACCAACTGAGCTCCTTCTTCAATGTGTAGGTACAAACTTGATATGACAGTTCTGCAACCCTAAATTCTCGCACGTGTGGGAGGTTTAGTTGTATATTTGGTTCCTTTCTCCTTCTTATGAGAGAGTCTCTTCTTCATTCTAGTGGGAGGCCTTGTAGGCCTAAGTTTCAAGCCCAAACCAAGATGAATATATGACTATGATTTTGCCACTGATATAATTGCAAACCGCCCTCCTTTTTCTCACAAGTGCGACTGTACTTTGCCCTAGAAACAATCCCAAAACTTTTATTTTCTTCCTTCTTTCTCCAATGCACTTGGAGACCCCATAAACTTCGTCCTTCTTCACTTTTCCTTGACTTCTCTTGCTCGTTGATTTCAAAGGTGAGTATTGGTCATTATGAGGGAGTGGACAACCTCTATATATAAAGGACTGTCCCTCCTTTAGGCCGACTTGTTGACTGTAGGCCGACTTGGTGTTTCTTCATCATTTTTGCTGCTAGGAGGATGTTTTTGCATGGAAAGGACTTGACTTTGCTTGGAGATATTTCCTTTGACTCTTATACAAGTTTATACATAGTGTAACATGCCCTTAAGGGTCTTCAATAAATACATTGACTCTTTGACTTCCTAGAAGCACTTAAATATGTGCTTGACCTACTTCAATGAGCAAGAAGATCATTGATAAATATAACAAAAATAATATTTCCTTTCTTGAATAAATACAAATATCAAAAGTACATTTATGAAGACCTAACCTAGTTACACTTTCTTCAACATATAGGAATGGGTATATCCTCCCTAGTTGAGAGGGAGAAATAGACACATTATTCTTGTCTTCACTTGGGAAGAAAGAATGGAGGATTGGGTAAGCATCTGCCATTCGATATTCTTTGAGGATGTGGTAGGGCATCCAAGACAAGAGTAGTCGTAGAGGACTTATATTCTTTGAGGATTGGGAATCCAAGATAAGAATAGTCTTGGTGGAACATACTCTGAGAGAACCCGGGTGGGGTATGTTCCGAGAGAGACAATGATGAGGGTGTCTATATATCATTGGTCTCGCCAACATTGTGCTCTAATATTGTGGAGAGATAGAGTTGTTAGTCAAGGCCTTGCTATGTGACAATGCTGGATGATATAGTGCTATACAGATGGGTTACCAATTTGACTCTTCTTATGAGAATTCTTCAGATTGAGAATGTCCAAGTACCTTGTATGGATTATGAATACCTCCCTTGTTAAGAGGGAGTGTTGAAATATGTAACTAGGTTCAATCTTCATAATGGCATATGTAATCGTGCTTTTATGTATTTAATGAAAAGAGAAAAATAAATTTATTATTATTCTTGAGGCATGGGTTTCATGCTCAAGGGAAATTTAATTTTAGGTCAAGCACTCATTGAGTGCTTCTAGGTTTGTCATAAAGTCAATTGAGTCATTGTCGTGTATTGAAGACTCATCTGGGCATGTTACATATTGTAAAGAAAATTTATTTGAGTTGAAATAGAATCAAAAGACCCTCCAAGACCTCGTCATGGAACAAAGATCAAGTCGGCCTACATGAAGGGACAAGTCGGCCTAAAGGGAGCAATTCGTACCCATCACAAGCCTATAAATAAGAAGGAACTCGACCTCATTGTGACTCACTCAAGCATGTTTGATCTTCTCAAGATAGAAGTTGAACTAGATCGAAGTTTTTGGGCCTCTCTCTCTCTTTCTTGTGTTAGGGTTTCTACATTTGATGGGTAGGAAAATTTGTTGGGCAGAAGAATTTGCTGGGCAGGTCGAAGTTGCAGAAAAAATTGTTGGGCAGGTCGAAGTTGCAGAAGAGTTTGCTGGGCATATCGAAGTTGCAGAAGAGTTTGCTGGGCATATCGAAGTTGCAAAAGAATGTGTTGAGCAGGTTGAAGTTCCAGAAGAATCTGTTGGGCATGTCGAAATTGCAGAAATTGCTGGAATCAAGGTTTGACTTGGTCTTGGTCAATGTTCATAGGTCTTGGAATTCGTCAATTGAAGTTCTATAAGAAGAGAAGAATTCTTGTGGGTTTTCATCTCAGTGTGAGAGGTTTTGGCCCTCGCTGATCGCCTACATCTTGTGTCCTATTGTCTCTTTGATTTTATTGTTTGGTAGCTGTTTGATGATAAAGAACACTAATAATAATCAAGTGTAAGAAGAAGCTAATCAAGTTAAGTAAAAATACATCACAAACAGTTATCAAAGTAAGAGAAATCACTTAATCTAGCCTCCCTATATTTCTCAACAACCAATACATTATAATGCTAGGTGTTGCAAGGGTGCACTTCGCCATTACACTAATTTGGAGTTTCACTCTTCATAGCATTCAATTGGTGGCCAACTCTAGTGATGATACCTTCAATCGAATTTTGCAAAGCCTTAATCATGGTTAGAATTTCAGAGCAAGATGATTGCTAGGTTGTAGGTTGTGATAGCTTGATTCTTTGCTCCTTTGATCGGATTTCTTCTTCACCTTTCATAGGTTGGAGACGATGTTATTTTTTTGAGGCTTTGCCCGCTTTTAGAGTAAATGTGTATCATTATTGATCACCTCCTTCCTCACAAGTTATCTTTGGATGCTCCCTCCCATATTCTATCCTTGAAAAGGACAATTGCTAGGGCAAATCAGTTACAAGATTTATTGACTATACATCCAAATCACTTGGACTTCTCCTCCCAACCCCTTAACCCTAGATCAGGCTACTATGTTCAACACATTTTATAGATTGTTTATGGTCTACTATGAGATGTGATAGAGATTTTATTCTCTATAAATGCTCAGGAGGGTGATCGTCCTCTTTCTTTTGTTGCCCCAATTGAGATGTTTGGTCTTGTTTACTAGAAATACAATTACATTTCGATCTTAGGTGTTGCAAGGGTCAAATACCCAACAAAAATTATGAATATTGGGAATTTGGGATTGACAAAAGCAAACCTATCAGGGATCACCTTCTCACTCATGCTGCCTCAATTTTGACTTGTGTCATCAATTTTAGAGTTCAATGTAGTGCTATGGCATCTACCCTCTTTGTCTAGTGTAGCACTGTATGCCCTTGAGGCAGAATGGCTTACCAGGTTCTTACTCTCCATGGATATGTTGGCCTTGAATAGTAGGAGAGTTGGGTTCCATGTAACACTTCATTACTCCAACCACTTCTTCTCAACTCAGCGTACTCTTTCGATGACACCATCATGCTCAACATGGGGAACGTTTTTACTGTGATTGGCAACGTTGTTCTCTTTTAGTCACTGAGACTAAGACTAAAACCCCTTTTGTCATATTGTTCCTATTCTTCTTAACTATTCTCTTTTATATTGTAAAGGGCTTCTTTCATTGTCTACACTCTTTTAGCTTTCCCTTTTTATCTTTTTTCATTGTTGCTGGCTTAGATTTGTTAACTTTTTAGGATAGTCGTTAGTTTTGCTACAACTCATTGGATTTCAAGCTAGGATACCTAACATAAATGTGTGCACAATGGGATTACTAACTCATATGCAAGATTGCTATATGGTTTGAAGCACAGACATGGCATTCAGTTGATGGGATACACGATTTCTAGGTATAAGTGACATCTTTTAAATAATCTTTATATTAGCAGAGGCAATTATACTTATAGCGCATAAGAGGAAGAATGATTTCTCTTAAAATATAAACTACAATAAATATACTTACTGAAAACCATTCATGAGCAATTGGCATCATTAGGACTGCTCCAAAAAGTGTGGATTTCTTCTCCCATGAACATATGTATAGTATTGAATTGTTTGCATAACATGTTACATAGTAGGCTTGCTTGTGCTACACATTTTTACTTATAACAGAATAACTGACAGATGGTGACATATCATCAATATCCTAAAAGAATGGCAGGTATGTATCATTCCTTTTACTTCTGACTTACACCTGTTTTAAAACCTCTGACACATGATGAGATCAGCATTGCTACATGTTGACCTTCATGTTGATGTCCATGTTGATCCATCCTTTGACATATTGGTACATGGATATAATTGTTCTGATTTGACACTGCCATAAGAATTCAGCTCCATCATAGAATCTGCTTTCATGATTGCTTGAAGGTTTGGTCTGTCCTCTTCAAGCCAGATAGTCAGCTCCCCTTCCAACTTTATGCGTTGTTATCTCTTGGCCTTAGTGCCCTATACATACATACATACATAACCAATAATTCTTGTAGAGTTAGTGTTGTGTTTGGGATTGCTACAATTTTACATTTATAATAGTTTGTGATTACATTTGTCACATTCAGGCCTATTCCTATCTTATTGGATTCCTTATCCCTAATAGTGGCTTGCGTGCAGGACAAATTCCATTTGCATATTTAGAGGATATTCAAATGAGATTTATGAAGACATATGGCCGTGTGGCTCACAATGCACTTGCTTATGCAATGAATGATGAATTTTCTAGAGTTCTGCATCAGCAGATGGAGTATTTCTCTAGCAACCCCAATGCAGACACCTTAACACGTGTTAGGGGGGAAATGAACGAGGCAAGTGCTTCCTTTCTTCTCTCTATGATTGTATCTCTTCGTTTCCTTTTAGTTTGTCAGTGTTGCTGTTTGGTAAATGGAAAGATTTATTAATGCTATTGAAATTTTGAGTGAAAAGCTCTACAATAGATTCTCTGTGACAAGGGACCCCATATCTTATTGCATTTGATATTAGGTTTAGTATCTTGCTTATTGATTTTGAAAAACTAACTAAAAAGCGGGCAATTTTAAGAATTCAAGTGAAGTTCTTCTATTCAGAATTGTAGTCAACAGTGAAAAATTGGAATTTCTTTTCAAATATTTATTGGTTGGAGGAGACTTGGCTATCTCACATCATATTGGTTTGGAAGGAGAAATTTGTATTCTGTATCTAGATAATAGATTCATCCCTTAGGTCCAGCAAGTAAGATATAACTGATGTGATCATTTGTATGATGCTACTCTCTACTCGTTTTAAAGAATAACTAGATTTCATTTACAAGGACTTTGTTGAAATTGTTGACTGAATGATTTTGCATAATCTTTGCATGCTTATTTCTATGCTTGAGAGCAGTCTTATCAATACCTTTTATGGCAACATTCTAGGGAAGGTTGATTGTTATGCAAACTATCCTGTGCCTCTCAGCAAGAAATTGCAGCAGTTAGAACAGAAGCATTCAATTCATGCTTTCAGGCCCCATGGTCTCATGGCCTATCTGACATCTTTTTGTATTGGAGCCATGCTAATTTACTTGATTGTCATAATGAAAATTGTTTTTCCTTAAAGGCACTGTAAGATACCATTTTATTTCAAAACATAAAATATGTACAGATCAAAATTTGGCTGAATAATATGCCATCCTACTTTAAGTTCCGTTGAAGGTGCATGATCATCAAAATTTCTTAAAACAATGCTACACTGAGAACTTTCACAAACTTCCTTGAAGTAGATTTATATGAATGTTGCAAATATCGTTTCAACTTTCAGTGAGTCTGCAATGAAACTTATCGGAAAATTGGTGAGCTTAAATTTTGACCTAAAAAACTTGGAAAGGTTGGGACAAAGCAAAGGTTTTTGCAACATTGATTTATATGCACGAAATAATTTCCTATTTACCACCCAAGTTAGACATGCAAGAATAAGTGCAGTAAAAATTATGTTTACAAAGCAATTGATTTAATGGCCTTGTTACTGCACCGATTGGCAATCTTGCAAAGGTCCGACAAGATGCTAGAGTGGTACTGTGTAAGATAAATGATCACAGTTACCTTGGCACAAGTCCCCACTCTTTAAGCAGACTCCTAAAATCCATGGGAGGCTTCCCTATGCAATCAAAACACTCCACCACAAGATTAGTAGACCAGTGCCTATAGATATTTATTGGGTGATGGTGTGTAGGAGTTAGTTTAGATGATTGCAAATCTGAAAATGATATTCTACAACAGTAAATTATAGATCAGCGATCAGAACACTGTTGAAAATACACAGTGATACTGAGAGGGTGGGTGAATCAGTATCACTCAGTTTTAAACTTTTTTTCTTTATTAATTTTAAAATAAATCTCATCACATAATCAATCATCAACACAATGCTTGAACATAGAAATTAAAGTGAGAATCCAGGCTTCAAGAAGAAATGCTTTTCAAACAATCTTCAATTTATTACAATTAGTTGTGAGGACAACAATCCTCTGTAACCACCAACTTACAGAAATAACAGGCTCCAACCTGTGAAGAAGATGAGGACACCAATCCTCAATAAGCACTAACTTACAACTGTTTTACTCTTCAAGAGACAATATTTAGGCTTAGAACTTGTTCAAAAGAAGTCATGCCCTCCTGGCAGCTTGTACCCAACTTGAACTAGAGTTCGGCTTCCACAAGGACTGCAGTCCGCGACTCGACCTTCAACAAAGCTCGGCCTCCAACCAGAACAAGTCTATAATTTAGCCTCTGATCACGACTGCAATTCGGCCACTAACCAAGGCTGCAACTCGGCCTCAAACCAGGACATAAACTCGGCCTTTAACTAGAACAGGTCCAACAGCCCCTGAACTCAACCTCCTTAATAGTGGAACTTGCCTTCTCAATAGACCCTGTACTCGGCCTTCTTAACAATAGAACATGGCCTCAACAGGCCTCCAATAGAACAGAAACCCTTCCTAAGAATTATACCAAAAACCCTTCCAACTCGGCTGTACTTCACTTGGTTCATAAGGTATGAACCTCAGACCTGTTCCTTCGCTGATCTAAAAACAGAACCAAATTACTTGAGTGAATGCGTGCCTAGTCTCCTCCACATAATACCTATTTATAGTGCTCTTGGGGTCCAGAGTAGGGATGACTTGTCCACTAGTTGGGCTGACTTGTGCAATTGGTAGAATGTATAATGAATATTCAAAAAGTCATTTATCCTCAACCACGAGGAGTTGGAAAGCATGCCATATATCATTGGAAAGGTTTCGAAATATGCTCTTTGACTATGTATCTTTCCCTTTCATTTGGACAACCTTTGACATCAATAACAACCATTTTCAACAAACACAATAACATAGTGAAATGAACATTGTAAATACCAAATTGAGTGTGAGACAGTCCTTAACCAATTAGGAGATGATTACCCTTGACTATGGCTGTAAACAATATTTCTGCTTGCTGTTTTGGACTTGTAAGTCTGATTTCCTGCAAAGAAACACAGGACCAACAAGCTAGGGCCCACTTCAGGGCCACCCAAAAGCCTAAAATGTGCAAATAAAACTTGGGTATGGGTTGGAGGTGTTAATACTCTGAAATACCTTTCCAGTAAGCCTACAAGCACCTCAGAACACTGAACATTTCAAAAGATGTTCAAATCTGAAAACAAACACTCAGTTTTGGGGTTAAATGCACACTAGGTCAATAACAAAGATCTATTCCTTGCTGATTTTTATTCTCAACAAGCTTAGGATAGATTTTATGCTTCAGATAATATTTAAATACCTTCTGGAAGCAAAAAAACTGAAGAGGATTGGAAAGGTATACCTTTGGAGGTCAAATCCCCTTAAAAATGGTTTGTTTTACTTTATATTAGGCTGCTGTAACTTACTGTTACAGATCTACAAACCCTTGGACAGCAGCTTGTTTAAGGAAGATAAGCCTTATGTGCACACAGAAAACCACTGTACCTTTCTTTGGCTAATTGGATAAGTTTTTGTAGCAAAACCCAAGTGCCAAACTAGCTAAAAACTGAAAAATTAAGCACAAGCTGGCAAAATAATTTTTGATTTTATTTATTTTCTGATTTTTTTGTTTTTTGTTTTTGAATATTTATATAAAACAAGAAAATATAAAAGATTTCTGAATTTTGAGAAATTTGTGATGAAATGAAAATTTGGCTTACCCTTTACCACAACAATTATCTTTGTGCTGGATTGTTATCAGAACCCTCCCTAAATTAGCCATTGATTAGTTTTTAGATAAGAAGTGAATTTGGGGTACATACACTAGTCACCTCCATTCTTGTCTAAGACTTTGTTCTAGCGCCAAAATCCAACTAAGAGTGGCTCCTTCATTGTAACACTCCCGACCAATGGATCAACTATGATACTAGAGAGATTTAATCCTTTAAAGAAGAACCCCTGATAAGGATTTGTCCAAAAATCAGATTTTAGAAACCTTAGCTCAACAAAAAGGTGAGGCCTAGCATCCTAATCCTTATTTTTCACTTGACTAAGTAGCTCTTCAATGGATAGATCTAATAACTTCATGTGATTTCAATCATAAACTTTAAAATTATCTCATGAAACACAATATCTTTTCAAGAGCTAAGAAGAGAAAGAATATAGTAGCCAATCCACAAATTGAAGACAAGATGTTTGCAGTAAAGAAGCTCTTATTATGGCATTATGATTTCGCATTTTCACAATATGGTTTGCTAAGGAGGGAGATCAGTAAATTTATAGATGGGGCTCTCAGCAATGAACCTTATTAGATCCACAAAATAAGGTGACTTGTCATCCAAAAAATCTTTAGAGACTATGAAAAACAATTTTTTGATATTCAATTGCTTAAAATTATCACAAAAGGAGGTAGATGTTTCATCAGGGGGCCATGGCTTACAAAAGAGGGCCATGTAGGCCTTGAAAGTCCAACATTCCTCTTGGAATATGGTTAAATAGTCTTCAAAAGATATTGGATGCCTTCCTGTATTTGAACTCTGCTCCCAAAAGCTCACACGTTCCTCAAAAAGGGCCCAAAAGTCCCCAACAGATAGCATGTGTAGATGTCTGCCTTGCTTGGAGATGAGGCTTGCAAATAAAATTGGTCTTTGACTTACTTTTGATGCTTGATTCCTTGAGTTGAGATGGTTTGTTGATGAAGAAAACCTTCCTTGGTCCATTCTTTGCTTGAATTGGTTTGAAATCCTTTACAACTTGTCCTTTACTCCTCCAACCATGGATGCTTGGGAGTGGGAACAGAAACGGGAAGTGGGAGCAGTGAGCGACATTTTCAAAAGCTCCTGGGTCGGGAGCTAATTTTATATAATATGTATTCTTATATATTTTGATGCATATATGTCAACAAAAGCATATAGAATGATGAATTAGTGATAAAAAACATAAAAACATGGATTAAACAATATAACATCATTCATCTAGTAGTTATAATCTTCATCAACCATAGGTCCACAAATTACAAGTTCTCATTTATATAGCATGTAAGGGTGCACATAAACAAAATAACATTGTGTGAAATCCATCTCTGAACTGAAAATACATCAACAAATAAGCTCTAGACAACCTCTAGCATCCAAAAAAATCATGCTACAACAAATACCTACATATCATCAAAATCATTGCCTATCTTGGGATCTCTGTCATTAATATCACCCTCTAAGCATCAACATAAGATAGAAAAAATGTAGCATGTCAAGTCAATATTTTGTTTGAGTGATGGGTACATGTTTAGTAGGGTCATGATAGAGGAGTTCGACAACCAATGTCACTAACATCAAGGCACATAGAGGGTTTGGTGCTCTTGATTAAATACGAGTTCCATACCCTAGTACATGACAAAATCCAATGGAAACATTGCAATCCCCCCAATCCTGAAATCTTGAAAAACTGACAAGTTTGCTAGATTTTGAGTGAGATCTAAAATTCTACTTTCTCCATATGAAATGCAATGAGGTTGGCACCACTCTCAAACATGTTGAGTCATTTCATGGTAATGTTAAAAATTTAAGTAAAGGATGAAAATGAAAGATAAAGGAGATTGTCACTTTTATTTTAAGAATTTAACATTACCATGAATTGCATATCAATACTAGGGCCATAGGCTTGAATATTACGCTGCCCCACTAAAAAATTCTTGTTTCTTTGAAAAAAATGCATTTGGATGTCTTTGCAATTTTTTTTTTTTTGTAAAGAGGCACGGAGTGAATTTTTTGTTTGTTTGTTTGTGGAAGTGCGCTCTCGATGCGCTCCTGCTCGGAGCACACTTTGGGAGCGGATTCAAAGGGGGGGGGGTGGGGGCGCTCCCCCGCAACCATGCCTCCAACATTTCTTTTGATGAAGTCAATTTGGTCCATTTGCCTTTGAAGTAGGTGCCTTCTCTCTTTTCCTTGCTAAATTGTCCTTAAATTTGCTTGAAAACCTGACCTTCCTTGACTTCGTGATTCTCCTTGGTCCAAAAATTCCTTTGAATAAGTTGGAGGGCTGTCGTAGCCCCACATGTGTGGCTAACCCCCTAGAAAAGCAAGCCCCAAGTGTAGATCTCTTATGTCCTTGATTGCTTGAGAAAATCAAAACTTGGGTTTTATAGCAAAAAAATCATAGATGCCAATTCATTGCTCAATTGCGCCATTTGTTAAAATTTGGCAACTCACGGATGAATTTCTCCTAGAAGAAATCATATCTTTCAGTCCTGTTTGAACCACCTATAAAAAATTTCATTTCTGACAATTCTATATGACTTTCCAAAAATAGTAAGTCACTTCTCAATTTGGGAGTGACTTTCCAAAAATAAAAAGTCATGTCTAAATGATCAAGGATGATTTCGACATATGGAATCCACTTTAAAATCAAATCAATCATAATTGTACAATTCAAGAATTAATATTTTATCCTTACTAGTATTATTATAATTATGATACAATTATTTATAAAATAGTCTAAAATCATTCACATTTAATGGATTAATAAAACCAAATTCTCAATAGTCTCATAGAATAAGTCAATTAAATTGAGAATCTCTTACTTGGCAAATTGAACGTCTCTCTTGGAATAAAACAGTAACTCCACATTTAAGAGAATGTAACACTTGGTTAAGAGAATAGACTAGGATCTTCCTTTACTTAGGTTATTAGTGTTCTTCTTCATCAAGCAACTACCAATGCATAAACCATAAAGAGGCAAGAGACGCAAAATATAGGCTATCAACGATGGCCAAAACCTCTCACTCTTGAGAGGAAAACATGTTAGCACTTATGTATCACGTGGACAAAAACTTAGCGTGCGCTCTACCCCTTTCATTAGCTATCACCCACTTCCACAAATTTAATGCTTCATTTGAAATAAAGGAACTCTTGACTGTGCTAACCCCGATGAGCGAGAAACCACTACATCTTTAAGGGGTATTGGAAAAGGTCAAAGAAAGCTTGGTCACCTAACCTATGCACCAAAGAAAGGTAAATCATTAAAGGCACACTAGAGGGGTTGAAAAAGTAGGTCAAGAAAATAGGTAACTCATGCCTCCACAATTGCTCCCTCCTTACATCATTATACTTGGGATGATGGACCTCCATTAACTGGTCTCATGGCTGTGGCATCTTTGTTGAAGTATTTCCCACTCCATGTTGAAGAATGTAACTCGTGTAGGTCTTCATAATTATATTTGAAATTTATTTGTCAAAAGAAAGAAAAATAAATTTTATTATTAAATAAATTGGCTTATTAAAGCATGGGTTTCATGCTTGGGTCAATTGTTTTTAGGTCAAAGTTGCCATTGAAGACTTCTAGGGTTTATGTTAAGTGTCGTTGTCCAGGTCACAATGTAAAGAACCCTTCTTGGGAATTATTTGTTAAGAAAGAAAATTATTGTAATGTAAATCTGGTCAATTAGGCCTCCTCCATCAAGTTAGCCTCAAGGAAAGGGAAAGTCGGTTTCATTAGAAGAATTCGATCACCTAGGATGACTATATATAAGCAACAACTCGACTAATTTGGAGGACATCTCACACAAGTTCGATTTGCAGTAGCTGGGAAGCAGAAAAAGTGTGAAGTTCAAGAAGGAAGCTAGAATCGAAGGTCGAAGCTGTGATGCTGCTGCATCAAGGTCGAAGCTGTGATGCTGCTGCATCAAGGTTGAATCTGTGAAGCTGTTACATCAAGGTCGAAGTTGTGAAGCTGCTGCATCAAGGTCGGAGTTGTGAAGTTGCTAAGATGAAGCTATCGAAATTGCTAGATTCAAAGTGTAGTCCTGAAGCTGGGTTGAATTTTTGTTGCTGGGAAGCCAAAACTTCTAGCTTGTTGCTAGGTTGAAGCTGTTGGATAATAAGGGACTACTAAATCATCTTGGAAGGTTGACTTAGTAGAGGAGGAAGGTCTGTTGGTCTATGGTCTTTGTCTATGTCATTTGAATTACTGAAGGAAGAGTCCCTCACTGGGTTTTTCCCCTATATAGGGGTTTTGCCCTGGCTGTGTGCTTACATCTGGTGTCCTTGATCTTCGTGTTTTAGTTTTGGTAATTGCTTGATGAACTAAGACAAAAGAAGAACATAAGAAAAACAGTAATAACTCAAAGAAATCACAAGTAATTTTCAACAAGTGAAAATCTTTCTGCCTTTCCGATTTTCCAACATGGTATCAGAGCTAAGGTGAAGAAGAAGTAAAAGGCTGCCTAAAGGTCTATTGAAGGGAAAAAGAAGATTGAAGGAAGATCATTAAAGGGATCATATAAGGGGATACACCTACTATATACAAGAACTATGTCTAATTCAATGAAGGGAGAAAACACACTAGAAAGATCCTCCAACTACAGGGCATGGAAAAAGAGGATAGATCTCATCCTTGAGAAGAATAAAGTTTTGGATTTAGTTCAAGGAAAAGTCAAGTACATATGAATCAAGTGAAGCAGAGAAAGCAAAGTTTAGAGAAAACGAAATATTGGCCATGAACCTAATAGTGGATGGAGTAAAGGATAACCTCATTCCATATATATCCAACATAGATTCCACTCAAGAAATGTATGAGGCTTTATCCAAATTATTCGCAATCAAGAACATTGGTCAAGTTGCAAGCCTCAACAATGAATAAGAACTATTAAGATGACAGAGGATGATACTGTTGCATCCTTCTTTATAAGGCTATCTAGAATTAGAGATGAACTTCAAGCAATAGATGAAATTGTACCATAAAAAGATCTCGTGATTACTGCCCTTCTAGGACTACCAACATCGTGGAGTGCCTTTGCATCAGGTATCAACAGTTGGAAGGATACTCCAACATTCGAACAAATGTGGAACGCATGTAGTCAAGAAGAAGCCAGAATATCGTTAGTAGGCAACAAGGATGAGGATGAAGAGGAGAACATCTCAAATTTCTATTATGCTCATCACAAGAAAAAGGGAACCTTCAAAAAGTACAAAGGACCAAAGAAGAAAGTAGACTTATTAAAGGTCGAATGTTACAATTGTCACAAGGTGGGTCGCTACAAAAGTCATTGTCCAGAGAGTCCAAGGAATAAGAAGAGAGATAACGATCAATCAAATATTGTTGATGAAGCTCCACCAATGAAGAACAAGATGGAAGAATCCGAAGTCAAAGACATATTTGCTAGGGACTCATAGGGACTCTATCCTTTACATATCCTTCTATTCTAAATTATGAATTGTTTTCCTTTATGTTTTGATTTCTAGAACTTGTAGGTCTAACATGTCTTCTTAGAACACCTTTTATTTTTAGTTGTAGGTTTCCCTCAAGATTGGATTAAGAGGGAGCCTCCAAAAATTTACCAATAGATAAGTATTCTATTCTTTGTTTCATCTTTTCATGTTTGATTTCCTCCTCCCATCAAGACTTGTTTGAATTATATGCTAATAACCTTCTATATTTTCCGTCTTAGGAAAGCTTGTTGAATACTCAAGGGTTATGGAGGAGACTTCAAAGGATAGTCTTGAAGCATGGAAGGAGTTTTGCCCTTCAAGAATTGATGTCATACAAGGTTTGTTAGGAAACGACTCGAGGTATACCTTAAACTATAAGCTTTGTTATAAAATTCTCTTCATGTAAAAGGTATGGTCATTCTTTCTTTTAAATTTTGCTTTACATTACTAACATCGTTATGTCTAGGGTTTTGAATCACAAAGATTCTTATTAGGGTGATTAATTATTAGATTGAATCTACCTTCATTATATTATCATTCTTGTGGAACCCTAAAAAGTTTCACCGTAAAATCCCAACCTAAGGGTATGTCGATGCTAATATGGAAACCCTAGTCTACTTAGGGTTATTGATGAAATCTAGAATTCCTATTCTTTTGATGTTTTGGTATTGGTATGATAAAATCCCTAGTCCTTTAGGGTTTGCTATCTAAAGTTATGTATTGAATCCCTAGATCTTTAGGGTTTGATGAATTAGGGTTTATGAGCAAAACCCTTATTATATCTATAGTAAGATCCTAGGAATGAAGCCCTATGTATCTGTTCGTCTGTTTGATTGAAACCCTAGCTTGGTCAAAATTGTTGTCTGTTTAACTTTAATGTATTGATATTTGTGTCTTGGGTTTACCTAGTAGATACTGTTGTGATATGCTTGTGCATGATTATGAAATCCTAGATATGTATATATGCTAACCTAATTGTTGATGCTCATAGTTTGTAAATTCTAGGGTTTGTAACAAAGCCCTAGTAGAAGTTTGATGTTCTAGGATATAATGGTATTGCTTTCAATATGATGATTAAATCTAGGGTTTGCAACAAACCCTAGTAGAGTCAAATGTATAATAGAATTGTTATTTGACTGAATTGCTGATATCAAAGGATTTGTGTCTCTAAGATGGAATCTAGGGTTTGTAATGGATCATAGTAGAATCTGTCATATATCTCTAAATATAATATTGAGGTCCTAGATAGAATGAGACTGATTTCTTGACTAAGTTGCTTTAAGTCTTGATGATGTGATATAGGGTTTATGACAATAACCCTAGTAATAAGTTGAAGTCCATATGTGTCTTACGCTGATTATGAACCTAACTAGGTTTAGCTAATTGATATCTGAAGTCTAATGCTTCCATTATTGTATCGATGTGATTCTGATATAGTTAACTTCATGCTTTTGTATTTGGTTGTACTTGTTGTATAAGTTTTGCAGGTACATAATCTTAAAGGTGTTGGAGATATTCATAATTGAAAAATAATGATGGGCATGATGAAGAAACCTACAAGGATGAGGATGATCAAGATGATCTTGATGAAGTTGTGAAAGGTTGAACCTTCTTTGATGTTATAGAAAAAGAAAATTGCTGATCTTTCTAAGTTGAGAAGAAACATGTTTAGAAGAAAAGAGTACATCTCCCCAGTTAAGAGGGAGGGCATATTATGATAGTCATGATGGATACCTTGAAGAAGAAATCAAAGAATGAATGAATGCACCACAAAGTTTTGAGGATGTCTTAGTGCTGTTTTAGAAATGAAAAAAAAAGAGAAAAGCTTCCGACTACTTACATATGAATAAGTTGATATAAGTGGCATCAGGATGATTGAAGACTCCAGAGGTTTGTGTTTACTTGTATGTATATTTGAAAGTTTATTACTAATTGGGGGTTGTGCCTGTCTCTCCATAAACATGTTGAAAACTTTGGTAGCATTCTTGGAGAAATGGATATACCTAGTTTATTAGGGAGAGATGTAGCATCTAATGGAAAATGCTTGGGAGGACATTTGGCTGGCCTATGTGTGTTTGATGTCTGGATCCCGAAGAGGGAGGGTGGCATTGGTCTTAGAGCTCTGACCTTGGATACGCTCCTAGATCCTTGGGTTGATGGTTAGTTAGTAAGCTTGATGGTACCTAGATTGGCTGAAAGCTTAAGTCCACCTTAGTCCCACCCGGATAGATTACCTTGGTTAGGAATCTAGTCCGTAACATTAAGTGTGTTGAACTCTTCGTAGTTCATTTTGGTATCTTCCATGTACCTCCATAGATATAGGTAATTATGAATACCTCCCTAATTAAGAGGGAGTGTTGAAGAATGTAACTAGTGTTAGTCTTCATAATTATATTTGAAATATATTTGTCAAAAGAAAGAAAAATAAATTTTGTTATTAAATAAATTGGCTTATTAAAGCATGGGTTTCATGCTTGGGTCAATTGTTTAGGTCAAAGTCTCCATTGAATACTTCTAGGATTTATGTTAAGTGTCCTTGTCCATGTCACAATGTAAAGAACCCTTGGGAATTATTTGTCAAGAAAGAAAATGATTTTAATGTAAATTAAGTCAATTAGGCCTCCTCCACTAAGTCGGCCTCAAGCAAGGACAAGTCGACCTGATTAGAAGCATTTGATCATCTAAGATGACTATATATAAGCAACAACTCCACTCATTTGGAGGACATCTCACACAAGTTCGAACTGTAGTAACTGGGAAGTAGAAAAAGTGTGAAGTTCAAGAAGGAAGTTGGAATCAAAGTTTTTGGGTCTCTCTCTCTCTCTCATGTGCAACGAAATTCTAAAGCTTCATCAAGGTCGAAGCTGTGATGCTGCTGCATGAAGGTTGGAGCTGTGATGTTGCTGCATGAAGGTCGAAGCTGTAATGTCGCTGCATGAAGGTCGAAGCTTGGAAGCTGCTGCATCAAGGTCGAAGCTGTGAAGCTGTTGCATCAAGGTCGAAGTTGTGAAGCTGCTAAGCTGAAGCTATTGAAATTGCTAGATTGAAACTGTAGTCCTGAAGTTGGGTTGAAGTTTTGTTGCTGGTAAGCCTTTCTGGATTGTTGCTGGGTTGAAGGTGCTGGATAATAAGAGACTACTGAATCATCTTGGAAGGTTGACTTAGTGGAGGAGGAAGGTCTGTTGGTCTAGGGTCTTTGTCTATCTCATCTGAATTACTGAAGGAAGAGTTCTTGACTTGGTTTTTCCCTTATATAGGGGTTTTCCCCTGGATGTGCGCCTACATCTGGTGTCCTTGATCTTCGTGTTTTGGTTTTGGTAATTTCTTGATGAACTAAGATAAAAGAAGAACATAAGAAAAACAATAATAACTCAAAGAAATCACAAGTAATTATCAACAAGAGAAAATCTTTTTGCCTTTCCGATTTTCCAACACTCCATGTCTATAATATCACATGCACTTGTGGATTGATGGGTCTACCTAGGACATGTCACTCCCTTGAGGGGTGGAAACTCATAATAGTGTTGTTGACCTAATCATCCCTAGCATAAGTGAGGTAACTTGTTTACAAATCTTGAGCTAGTTAGATATTTGAAGGTAAGTCGCGTGAAGTATTTCTGTGCCCCTAGCATTAGATATGGTCCACTATGATGCTTTAATGGTTTTGTCCCTAATGATGTTGATATCACTTGATCTTGATATGTTTGTTTTAGGTGGTATCACACATACAACAAAAATCACTTGAGAGATGTATTGACTGCTCTCTAGCATACATTCTAGAGGTTGTTTTTCTTCGTTTTGAGAGTAGATGTGACCTTGTAGCCCCAATGTTGCCCCTCCAGAGATGAGAGTTGGGCCTTGAACAGGTTCCACATGGTTCCTCACCTCTTGATGTACCTCTAGATGCTGAAACGTTGACCCTGAAAGCTTGTGGCTTACTTGATGATGTGACTAGATGGACACAGGATGCCCCAGGTTGGCCTTGACCTTGTTTGATGGACATTGCGTTGTTCTAGATCCCAGATGAGGATGGATGTCACTGAGATGACTTGGGAGGGCTAACTCACCATGCCTTGATGCAAATGCTTGCCATAGATGATGCCACGTTGTTCCCATGTTCCTTAGGAGGTTGATGTAAGCCTTTTTTTGGATCACGTCATGGTGGAAGAGGTGCCTTTTGGAGATGTACCCGTGCACCTAGATAATTTCTTGGAGTAAGGAGCACTCACAAACCATTTCATCACTTGCTTGATGGAGATTGATCATTCTTGGAGGATGACGTCATGGTAGAGAGTCTTTATTCCCCACACATGTACATTTATTTTGGCATTTTTATTATGTTTTTGAGTTATCTCAAGGTTGGATTGTGACCTTTTACCTAGTTGGACACTTTAAGCAAACTTCTTAGGGTTTTTTGGTAAAATTATGAAAAAGTGTCTTGGTTACCCTCATATAAATAAAGGGGAGTCACTTTCTTTAGTCATCATCATCATTCATTACTCGCTTCTTCTTCTCTAAGAAGTGCGCACTTGCACTTATCTTTTTTCTTGGATGCAATGTGATCATTTGTGGAGTGAATGGTCTTGGGAGGGATATTTTTGAATGGAGAGACTTTTGGGATTTATTAAAGTGGTTCTTGTTGGAATTGTGTAAGTTTAATGCCGCTTTCTTCCATTTTTCATGTTATATTTATGAGTTCAAGGTTTCTATGTGCGCCATATATTTTTTTTTGTTATTTTCATCATAATTAACCATGGATGGGCCCACCTGAAGGGGCTGCATGCCCATTCGGCTCAACTATCGGAGCATGACTCGGTTAGACCCAAAGGATTGAATTGAAATGTGTGCCATATTAAAAAGTGCAGTAACTTTTCTTGAAATCTTGATTTTTTATGGTATGTAAAATTTATCTTGCTAGAATCCATAAAAGGAACTTGGTTCATGCATCCTTTGACCTTAAAATCTCCCATATAGAGAAGTCACCAGGGTTTCTAAGTGAGGACATTCATTCTTCCACCCTCTTCATACAAGGCCCTTATAATTGGCCTTGCCCTAATTGACTTCATTACCCAACAAGATAAAGGCACTAGTCTAGTAGGTGTTGATCATCATAAATTTCTCTTTCTTAGTTAAATTTAGGTGTCTAGGGTTAGGGTTAGCTTAAAATCTTCATTTTATAGCAATTTTATGTCGACATTTTATTTTCCTATTTGAAGGGATTGCATCTAATAAATAATAAAAGGTAAGATATAACATTAATTATATATTTAAATCTTGATATTAGGGTTGGCGGCTTGGTATTTATTGTTGTCATATTCATTTTCAAGCATCTAAAACCATTTTTACTTAACCCTAGGTAGCCTTCTTCATAGCCTATTGGTCATTTGTTGATCTTACCCTTTATAAGCTATTCTTTTGATTTGTTATAAACTTATATGCCATCGTGTGCCCTAAATTTGCATATCTTGCAAACCTTAACTTTTAACAACACTCTTGTAAATTGTAAAGGTCTTAGGGAAGTGTGCTTGAATTTTAGGCAACTCTTATCTTAGGCTCTCAAGGCCTTGCTGATACCTTTCCTTCAATCATTAGACCTTGCATCACCATTGAGCCCTCCTTAATTGAATACCTTTTTGGTGGTATTTGGTAGGGAAGCCTCCCTTGTGGGATTAATTTCACCACTTAACAACTAGAGAGAAGCCACTAAGGTGGTTGATCTCTTGTTGCCGTAAGACTTAGGTTGCCTAGTGGGGCTTTGCACTGGCTCGCTAGATTTTACAGTAACGGAAACTTAAGGAACTTTTAATTAGTTTGAACTTCGAGTATCTTTTATAGAATCGATTTATGCCTTTGACAATTTATTTTAATACCTCAAATACCCTTTTATTTAATCTAATACATGTTCTGTATACCTTATTAATAAAATAATGTGCTTGTATATTCACTACTTTAGAGAAGTCACGACTTACAAGTGGGCATGAATCATTCGAAGGGTGGCTATCCTTGCCCATGGTGGTCGATAAAAGGTGCTTGCTACCGCATCTCCCTCCTTGCCTTTTTATTTTTAATTTTTATTTCAAATCCATCTGTTGGAATAAATATGTACGACGAGTGGAATTTGTACAAAGGGCAATGAGAATTAGTATGATGGCGGTACAACAAAAGGTATGGGTGGTGATGGAAGTGTATATGGTTGTGGATGGTTGATCTAGTGATCATAGGGATGTTGGTAGCTAAAGTATAGTTGTGGAGATTAGTATGAATTTGGTGGATGAACAAGCAGTATGGAGGATTTGGCAGAGTATAGAGGTGATACAAAATTTGACGGAGATATAATTTGGCAGTTGTGTGAATTGTAGGATGGCAGGATCTAGCGAATGTACGAATTATGATTGTGTATGACAATGGATGTAAAAGGCGGTTGGTGGCTAATGTGTACAACAATAAATCTTGAAGACTGCAGGGATTTTGGCAATGGTATAGTGGTGGTTGTGTAGAGGATTTACGAAAATTAACATTAATTTGGCTTGATTTGTTTTAAACCCAATGCGTTTCCACTATTGAATAATGAATTACTAACATTGAACTATTAATTACTGGCAACAATTTGAAATTGTCTCAACCACTATGAATATATGCACTAGTTTACATATATGTGGCACTGTCGATGTAGTAGCCTGTGAACATGAGTATTCCTTGAATTGCATTGTGTTATTAGGTTGGATTTATTTTCACCATTGGTAATAGAATCTCCTTATACCCTTCTAGTGGTTTTTTAATGACTTTTTCTAGTGGGTTTTTAATGACTTTTCCGATTATTTCCCTCCATATTTTCTTTTGCATTGGAGCAATTTCTTCTATAAAATTTCTGAATTAGAACTTGGAAATTTTAGTGGCCAAAAGCATGAAGGTGGTTAATGGCTTTAAGAAATTAGAGACACTCTGATACATTTATGTGGTCAATGGTTGAGATTAGAAAACGAAGCTTTGATATCAAATATGATGAACCAATTTGGTTCACAAACTGAATGTCCAAAATATTTTGAACGATATAATGAAATTTGTTTGGATTATACAGTATTATATAAAAAATATGAGAGATTGATAGAATGATTAGAACACAATGAGGGCCCCAAATAAATACCTAGGTGGCTTCCTTTTCAATGAGAGACATGTCCTTTCATTAAGATGTCTCTTCATTAATTATTAATGTTGTTATTATTTACTGGCATTTGTTTGGATTATATAGTATTATATAAAAAAATATGAAAGATTGATAGAATGATTAGAATACAATGAGGACCCCATATAAATACCCAGGTGGGTTCCTTCTCACTTAGAGACGTGTCCTTTCATTGATGTCTCTTCATTAATTTTGTTTTCCAAGGAAAAAAACCATAATTTTATTCGTCTTGAAAACAAGGAACAACGTTACTTTTTGTATGTGTTGAAAGCATTCAGCAAGATAAGCCTCTTGGATTATGAGCTATATGATGGGAAAATAATAAAAAGTACATAAACAATTCCAAAGTTAAGTGTGATAATAATCACTTAACGTCTCCTTTTTTCCTTTCTTTTTCTGGACCTTTTGCCAACCCCCTGGGTTGGGGTCAACTAAAACCACTGCCAGTTCATTTCCCAATGTCTGCTGTGGGGTTTCTTTATCTGAGTCTGAGCTCTCCAAAACATGAGCTATCTTTATACCCCTCGTCCCATTTTCGTTTTATGCCCCCTTTTTCTATTCTAATACTTGTATTTCTTTTGATTCAATGTCCTTCTGCATATGGGTTGGATTGCGATACTGAGCCGCTTCACTCCCTTCTGCTTGGTTTGTAGGATTCTCGATGGTTTCCTCTTATTCCTCATCTGAGAGGTAGGGATCAAAAGTTTTCCATCCTTTTGTTTTTTAGGTTTGCCCCCTTTTCTTTTTTGGCATCTTTTTTTCATGTGGGCATGTGTTCTGCAGGTGTCCTGTTTGGTGACATATACGACATCTGAATGCCTTATTTTCCTAATCTAACAATTGGGTCCACTGTATGTTTTTGTGTTTCAGCTGGATCCGATCTGGAAGACCATTACTAACTTCTATTTCAACACATATTTTGGCAAAGGTGAATGTTCCTAGGTCCATCATTTTGAATGTTCCGAGGTCCATCATTTTGAATCTTTCGAGGTCCATCATTTTGAATGTTCCTAAAGCATATCTGATTTCATCTACGACCTTGTGGTGCCAGAAAGGAAGGGGAAGGTTTGGTAATCTCACCCAAACTGACATTGTTGAGACCACCATTTCTGTGGCATCAAAATCTGGGAACCAAGGGGTGATGAAGCGCCCAACTCTTCCCCTACAACTATGGCCCATCTTTCATTACTTTTTCTAGATCTTCCTGAGTATCAAACTGAACAATAAAGAAACCCTTGGAACATAGATAAAGATCACAATTGGGTGTCTAGTTTGAAAAGGCTCACTGGTGCAGCACATCAAATTGAGGCCAAAAACTGTTGAATCTACAAATCAAAAATCTAGATTGGAGAGCAGAGAAAATATGGGTTACCTATGATAGATTAACCTCCAAGGTAGGTACTTGTTTCATTTGTTCAATGATGTAGGGTCATGGGTTGTACTGGGGCAGATCCATTGGATTTGAGTCTTTGCTTTGCGTTGCATCCTTATATGAGACATGACTTCCAGGGATTCTAGGTCTCAAAGCACTTCCACCTAGCCTTAGGTTCAGGATTATAGTGGAGTTTCTAGAGATGGATTAATCCCTCATTCGATAAGAATCCCGAAGCAGCTTGCCTTCAAAAAGAAGGCATTGGGAATTTACAGGAATACTTAGTTTAAATTCAATACTTAGATTAAGATCTATTACTTCGTCCGAATCAGTGATCCAAAATAGGGAGGACTTCCCATTTGGTTTCTTGATAAAGATTTGGAAGGTTTCCTAATCCGTCTCTTCCTGTCTTTCATTCGGCTCAGATCTAAGAGATCGAGAGTGATCTCCTTGTGAAATCGTATCACCCTTTTGCATAGGCATCTGCTCCGCCGCGGATCACATTCCCCTCATGGCTGTGCACACAAATGAGCCCAGATCTGAAGGAAGAAAGTATTCGGGCAACAACCTTGTAGTGCTAGCCCACCATGACCTCTCCATACTTGCCAAGTCTCTACCAATGACACAAGCTTTGAAGCACTTGTTTAATGTTTGAACCTTGACTTCATTCTCATTATGAGCCCAATCGAGGGTGTCTTCCATAAGGCTTAGCCTTTGTCTGCTCTCTTGGGCTATAGTCGCTCTGCAACGGGAAGGTGGCCATTCTGCTATAGACAAAACCATATTCAATCCTCGCCCATCGCCATGGAGAAATCTGATCTCATCATCTCCATTCCTTGGCATGCCTTCGATGCTTGTATCGTGCTCCTGTCAGTGGTGGCACATGGTGAAGCTCCAGAGAGGAAAAAAACCCTAGCATTCCATGTGAACTCTATCTCTCTAGATTTTTTTCCCTATGTCTCTTCATTAATTATTAATGTTGTTATTATTTACTGGTATCTTTATTTTATATTCATATATAACAATGTTTATTACATAGTTGATGGCAACTTGCTTTTTAACCCCTTGAATACCCACTTAATTTTGTGCTGAATTTGTATAATGTTTGGGCCTAAATTCAAAACTCTAGCATTAAATTTGGAAAACCTACCAAATGAGCCAGAAAGGGCACATTTGATGGTTATATGGAGGTTTGAGGGCACATTTCATAGGTTGAACTAAATAGAGCAAACCCAAATTGAACCTTAGCCATACTTGAGTTAAACTTGAATTTGTTTTGAGGTTTGCTGAACTTCAAACCTCAAGGTTCAAGTTTAGCAAATCTTATGACATTGGAACCAACATCACCCTCATTGATCCATTCTAACCTGGTGCGGGCTTTGGCTCCACTATAACCTAGCTTGCTTTGGATCCTCCTCACCTTGGACTATTGTCTTCGATTTCACTACATTTGTTTGAAGTGTCACATTATGTAAATCCCCCTGTAATACTGCCAGAACTGCTGCCCTTATTATTAGAGCACTTGACGATATTAAAGTCTCCAATAATACATTTTGCGCTCGGAAGGGAGGATGTCATCTAGTCCCAAAGAGAACACTTGTCCGAACTAGCATTTTGAGCATAAATAGAGCAAAATCCAATGAGCATGCCTTATATAAGAGCAATGACCCACACACATTTGTGCTTTAGGTCACCACCATGTCCAACCACGGAGCTTTGCAAGCACGATGAAATAGCTGTTTGACCCCATAGCTCCCTTGAGAATGCTCCAAAGCCTAATAAAGGCCTTTTTAACAATTACTCATGAGCAAAAAACTAAAACAAGCCCACCACTCCCTTGAAATCATATGGTTGTTGTATGGCTCAGCCTTTTCATGGTTGTTTATT
This sequence comes from Pinus taeda, assembly GCA_000404065.3. Lineage (NCBI taxonomy): Eukaryota > Viridiplantae > Streptophyta > Pinopsida > Pinales > Pinaceae > Pinus > Pinus taeda. Next base: position 74,372 of record APFE030670604.1, on the reverse strand, counting down.
TCATTCTCTGCATGACCTTGGTGTTGGAAAATCAATAAAGACAATATTTAAATTCATTTTCTATTACATGATATTTACTTGTGATATTATTATTATTATTATTATTATTCTTAATTAGGATTATGTTCTCATCATCAAATAAATGCAAAAACATGAAGATCACAACCATAAAGAGAAAGACACCAAAAGTAGGCTCCAAACTAGGGCAAAACCCCTCCAAGGGGAAACCCAAAAGAACTTTTCCTTCTTATAGAAACAACTTCAAAGGAGACTTCCATGACCCAAAATCAAGATCCTTAGCTTCCTCCAAGACATAAAAATGAACAACTAGATTATCCAAGAGTTATTCAAAGGCAATGACATAGGAATTCACCACAAAAGGGTTCTCTTTAGTCACCTCAGACCTGAGGTAAACCTAGGTCCCTCATATGATAGAAGATATCCTCCTTCGCATGCCTTGAAAACCCTTCTCTTGCACCTTCGCTCCTCTCCAAACCGTAGACCAAGAGCTGAGATATGCGAGCTTATTTATCTGCCCAAATGGAGAGTGAAGCTGTTAATTTTTGGTATGTTCTATGCTTAGAGCAATTTACTTCAATTTTTCCTATTAGCTCAATGACAATATTTAGATTAGCAATCACATCAACATGATAGTAAAGTGCAGATAGAACATATACATAAACAGTAGAAGACAAGCCAAGACAAGAGGACACAAGATGTGGCACCAGCCAGGGACAAACCCCAATGTGGGGAAACCCTTGATCATTTGTTCTTATATTCTTCAATATTTCAGCAGAGAGAAAGAGATAGAGTACAATGATTTGAATTTTGAAGTCAATACTTGACTTGCCAAATAGGAGATCAAAGATCTTCTCCGTAACGATGACACAATGAGGTTGCAGATTTGATACCAAGGATTGAAGATATGTAGCAGATGATAGGCCTATAACAACACAACCAATTACCCAAAATACTGAGGCTTTCTCCATCCTTCGTTGCTTCACTGATCATGACAAGGCACCCTTCATATGCTGCAAGGATTGAAGCATATCTTAGCAAACCTAATCACTGGTTAGGGCACAAACTCAGTGTGATATAACACCCTGAACACACCCCACAATCCACCTATTTACTATGGATAACCTTCATACAATCCTCCAATGATACGCTGCCTTATAGGGTTGCTTACCTTCTGAACGCAGCACTTAAAAGGCCTCCCACTGCTGGCTATGGCCTACGACCTAGCCCAGCAATGGACTGAAGCTTAGGTCCCTTTAAACAGTGATCCAAACAACCCTTACACAACAACCCCTAGCTCCTCCTTTGTGCAGATTCTCCTGCCCAACATACTGAGTTCAAGAACAACTTGATCATGCCCAAAATAGTACACGTTGTCACCTACAGCAAAATGGATTTATCATTCATCATGACAACGACTTAGGTGACTGCAACTAGGTCTCTTTTGAGCTGCGTATGAGGTCTCCTTCTAGGCTACAACTAGGCCTCCCTCTTGCTGTGACTAATCCTTCTTTTGACTACGTTTAGAACAACTTTTGACCAACGGATTATGTCTCCTCCTGTAACTGTGTATTAGGGTATAATTGCTGCAGAGTTAGGGTCACTCTTAAGCTGTGAATGAGGGCTTAATAGACTTCGGATATACACCTTCTTAAGATGCGGATTAGGGCTCCTTTGGACAACATAGGAGCCTCTCTTCACTGTGATTTTATCCCCTTTAGGACAGAGAATTAGGGCCTCCTTTAATTTGCGGCTAGGGCATCTCTAGTTCTGCGTCTTGGGCTCTCTTAGAAGACCCTTCTTCACTGCGTCAAGGGCTTCTCCCTCTAGATCTCTCTAGCCACCAAACCCAAACGAGTGGAGAGAGATCTTAGGAGAAGTGTGTGTACAAAATGACTTGAAGACCTCTTCTATTTATAATAAAGCGTTGAGGATAAGTTGGGGTAATTTGGTTGCTGGCCGATCTTGACAAATTGTCAAATAGCATAAATAAATTCATATCTCCATGAATACATGTCGAAATTGGATAATATTTAAATCAATCCTACACCTCTCGACGAGAGGAATCCAAGAAAAATATTAGCTGCCATAAATAAGATGACCCACATGGTGTTTGGCCCTAGTTGCCAATTTTAACAGAAGCCTATCCTTTTATAGCCTTTTGTGTGGCTCCACAAGCCTACACAAGGCTGACTTCATTCCTTTTGGAGTACTATCCTTTCAAAAATACAAAATAATATTTCTTTCTTGATTCATGTGCGCATAAGGGACTTTATAAATGTAACCTTTGATTCACGATAAACCCTACAAGCATACGATGGATGCTTAGACCTACTGACCATTGACCTAAGCATGAAACCCATGCTTTATAGATAATTTTCTTTTACATTTTTCTTTCTTATTTTGATCAATACATAGAGATTACATCATTACATGACACAAGTGACAATTATGAAGACCGAAACTAATTACATTCTTCAACACTCCCTCTTAACTAGGGAGTTATTCATAATTTATTAACCGATACAGGGATAGTACTCCCTTTGAAAGGACAACTATGGCAGCGTCGACCATAGTAGCTTCAACCACGACAACTACAACAACTATGACAACTTCAACTACGACAGCTGCGACAACTTCGACCAAGACAACTATGACAACTCCAACTACGGCAGCTACAACTAATTCGACCACGACAACTACGACAACTTCGACCACGGTAGCTTCAACCAAAACAAGTACGACAACTTGAACTACGACAACTACGACCACGACAATTACGGTATCTTCGACCACGACAACTACAACAACTTCGATCATGACAACTACGGCAACTTCGACCACGACAACTACGAAAACTACAACAACTTCTCTGCTCCTAGCTCGAACCTGGGGGAGACTATTTAACCCAAGAATAATTCCACAAACTTGTCTTGCTTTTCTAGGCTACAACTGCTTCTCTACCTCTTGTCTTGTATCTACCGAAAAATCTGAGCTTGAATGGACGAATTTAGGTTTATATTTATAGTGGTTTTTCCATATTTTGAAGGGACACGTCTCTTTGCCAAGGGTTATGAGCATACTTAAGTCGGTTTGGACAGTTTGACAATTTTTTACATATGCTAATTTCAAAAATCGGTTTCTCTTCAACGGTAAGGAATTAGGGGGCAAGTGAGTACTCATTGGAAAGAGAAAAAAATCCTCTTTAAGATGGTCTAGGTCCCATTGAGAAAATATGCCTCTAAGGTGGGAAACAAATATTTTTCTTTGTAACTGTCCTTAAATTTTATGCACAAAAAATTTAGGACAACATGAGGAATGTTTGGGACAACATGGCTTCTTCATTGTTATCAATGTATGAGTGTGTCATCATGTAGGAGTGTTGCATTTATGTCATCATGAGTGTATCCAATAATGAGTGTATCATCTCGTGTCATCATATAATAGTGGAGTGATATGTCATAGTGCAACATCATTAGGAAAGTTCTAAGGTAGTCCTCCATATGTCATCAAGGGTTAAGGTCTAGATCATCAAGGTACATGCAACATTATATTTAGTTCAAGAACTTTTTAGGACTTCTTCATTAGTGGTTTGACATCTTCGTGGCTTAACATCTTCATTGATGTCATCCTTATCAAACAAGTTTTATGACATCATCATCTAAACCAGGCATCTCAAGAATATTTTCCATCCCAATAATGCCATATTGACATCAATGACAACCTTGATTAACAATCACCCCCTTTGTCATTGATGGAATTTTTCTTGCCCTTCCAACATTCTCTCCCCCTTCGACATCAATGGCAAACGGGGTGCCCAAGTACTCCCCCTATCAAGCTGCTTCTTTTCTTCATCATATTTTCTTTATCAAAAGTAGTTCTTCATAGGTATATTACTCCCCCTATCATGGTGCTCTTCCTTCTAGCAATGTCATCCATGATAGATGTGTTTACATTTTTTCATGCGATGAACCAACTCCCCCTGCCTGCATAAACTCCTCTAGCTTCTTTAGACAAGAATGATTTCTGCCTTGTGATCAAGTGGAAGAAATCTTCAATAATAGTCCATCGGATGAATAAGGAATCATGTTCTTAAATGGAGTTGGTCCCAAGAGATGATCTATCAAAAGATGATTGTCCATGTGTGACTCATCAAGAATTTCCTAGGGCCCATTCACAGATTGTTTCTGCAAGAATGATTAAGAAACATAAGCTCCCCCCAATAGTATGCATGGTCTCTTTTGGCAGAGTCTCATTATCAAACACTTGGAATATCAAGGATGACTTTATCATATCAACAACATGTGTTGTTGGCCTGGGTGTTCAAGAGACTTTTGGATTCAATTTTCTTCCTTCTCCATACTTGTGTAACTTTCTTTTCTGGCTTGGTTGTCATGGTTTTAGCTTGTTCAAGGATTCAAGTCAAGTTACAATCACGCGCCATATGTCCAATGTTATGGCAATTGAAGCACTCCATTTTGTTTATGAATGAGTAATCATGACTTCTTCTTGCAAAATTGCTTCTAGGAGATTAATGGGGACCATTATATTTGTTTTAGTGATATGCCCTACAATTTGTTGCCATGTGCCCAAAGTTTGTACAAGAATAGAAATAAATAAGAAATGTACTTTGGTACCTGTGAGATGAAGATTTCCTTGATGTACTTTTGAAGTCCTTTTGCCTTGGGATTCTTTAATGATATTCATTTCCTTTGTATTCTTGACACCATTTACAAGTCTTCCTGGAGTAGGATTTCTTTCAATGTGTTCTTGACTCTTCTCCTTGCCTTTGCTAGAACTGGGAACATCAACATTTCTTCCAGGCTTCCTCACATCCTTGTTGTTTGAAGCATTAGGGTTTGCGTCATTCTTTCTTGAGGATTCACCTGCATAACCGAGACTTGATTTATCGAAGGAGACCTTTGATGACCTAGGATGTGTTAAATTTTAGGTATGTTCTATGCTAAGAGCAATTTAATTCAATTTTGACAGTTAGCTCAATATCTTTTCCAAATTAGCAATCACATCAACATTAAAGTAAACTGCAAATAGAACAAACATAAATCGCAGAAGACAAGCCAAGACAAGAGGACACAAGATGTGGCGCTAGCTAGGGACAAACCCCAATGTGGGGAAACCCTTGATCAATTCTTCTTATATGTTCTTCAATAGTTCAACAGAGAGAGAGAGAGAGAGATAGTACATTTACAACAGAAGTCAACACGTAGACTTTTTAGATAAGAGAATAGATCATCTCTACATGAGATCACTTGAAGGCATGTTGCTTCAACTGATTCTCCAAGGTGACTCCTTCACCTTTCATTGTGCTGCATCTTGTCATCATGCTGCACCTCACCGTGCTGCACCATGCTGCACCTATCACCACATTGCTAGACCTCATGACCATGCTGTACACATCATCATGTTGCACCTTATGCTGCCAGTGCTGTCCCATGTACCATACTACACTTTGCTGTACCATGTACTAGCTGTCCCATCTATTGTTTCATGTACTGTTGTCCATGTATTGCATCATGCTGTACTGCTATCTCATTTACTTGCTCTATCAAGCTTCATTTATGCTCCATGCATCACCATGCTTGCAGCTGTCCATGCTTTACCACGCTGCTGCTCTCCATGCTTCACCAAGCTTCACTGTCGTCCTATTGCTACACCATGTACTAGCTGCCCCAATCAAACATGATGTACCTTGCTGCCATGTACTAGCTGTCCCAATCACCTCAAGGCACCCTACAGATCTTGGATGTGCTACATCAATGATTTGCTGTCCAATTATAGTCATCCAAATCTGCTGTAGAGTATGAGGCTCCTCCTCCATGTATCGTACAACCAAATTGTACCAACCAGAACCATAAAACAACCCCAAACAATAAAGAAGAACCTCTGTCCTACTTTGCTTTGTCATGGGCATATGTGGCATAGAGAGAGGGCCTCAACTAGCCTTTCGGCCCTCACAACAAGTTCCTCCCATGCAGCTGTAGCAACAACCCTATTCAGTGGTCCTGTGACAGAGATAACCCACACACAAATACTTCAACTTACCTCTGATTTCCTGCGGCCTGATTTGACTAAGAAAACATACCTACACTGCCCATAAATCTGCCCTTAAGCACCTTCTTAGCTGCTTAGAGCTGCAGCCTTCTTCCACAGAGAATCCGCACCAAATCCGCACTTCAAACGTTGTGGCTAGGGCACATTTATTAGACTGCGGACTATCTCCTTCTTAACGCTGCTAGAGCTCTCCTTTGACTACGGCCAAATCTCTTTAGGGCAGCGTATAAGGGCTCCTTTGGACAACGTACAAGGGCAGGTTAGGGCAGCAAATGGGAGGCTCCTTACTGCTGTTAGGGTATCCCTTTTGCTGCGTCTAAGGGCTGTCTAAAACCCTTTGAGGACAACGTATATATTAGGGCATAATAGGACTTGTTAGGGTTTGCTGTTAGGCCTCCTTCACCATGCTAGATCTCCCTTCCTTCATGCGTCTAGGGCTTCTTCATTAGGGCAGCGTAGATCTCCATTAGGGTAGCATTATCCCTTAGGATCTCTCCTCCTAATAAAACCCAAAGACAAGTAGAGAGGAAGAGATCCCATGTGCGTGTGTCCAAATTACTTTCAAGGCACCTCTATTTATACTAAAACGTTGAGCACATGTGGGGTTTATTTGGTTGCTGGCTGACCTTGACGAATTGTTCCATAACACAAATAAATTCATATCTCCATGAATACTTATCGGAATCGGATGATCTTTAGATCAATCCTACACCTCTCGATGAAAGGGATCCAAGAAAAATATCAGATGCCATTAATAAGATGACCCACATGGAGTTTGGTCCTAGTTGCCAATTTTAACACTCCCTCTCAAATATGGAGAACTCCATCTGTTGATCCATATGTCTGACTGTACTATCTCTGCCATCAATGCCTTGTATTGTTATGCTCTGCTGAGCTCTCCGCTGCTCTTCTCTGCTGAACCATGAAGAAGAAGAATTGATTAAGAATGTCTCATACCATTCTCTATTGACTCGAAGTCAGTTCCATATGAAGAGAGTGTGTCATACCACTCTTACTGACCCGAAGTCAGTTTCATTGATCCTAGATCAATATCACAAGAGAGTGTCTCAAACCACTCATACTGATCCCAGATCAATGGAGGTCATCATAGAATAGGGAGTACGGTAGTTACAACGATGCGTCCATCGATAGTACTACTATGGTCCCTAACCCCATTGCCCTGCTCATTGATAAGATGAGAGGTACTTCCCATGAGTCCCAGACTACATGGGTAGGATGCCTCGACAAGAACTAATCATCCAGTCCCAAAGTTGCCTTGGGGTATCACAGGGGAAGGCTGAGCCATTCACCCCATACATAGCACACCATTAAGGGAGGGTGAGTCGCCCTATGGTCGAGTGTTGTTCTGGTAAGTACCCCAAGCCCCCCAGAGCTCCCAAAGCTCAATGCATACAACATGCAGGACGCTTATAAGAAGGTCTCTCAACGACTCCAAGTCGTTCGGGAAAGTCACAGATTTGACCTTTCCCTGGGGCTTTGACAAAATGCAGTGTTCCACGGGGATGCGTCCCCTAGGGTCGGGTGCACGCACCCCTCGCACCCCACGCACCCGGGACGAGGGGACGTCTGGGGAAACGTTTCCCCACGTCCCTCTTTTGGGTAGATGTGGGGAGACACAAGGGGGGACGTTTCCCCATTGTGGGGGACGCGACTCCCCAAAAGGGGGACGCCCCCTCAAAATGGGCTATGCGTCCCCCTTAAATTTGCTTGTAAACAATGATTTATGACAGGGGAAACCTAGTATTTGATCATATTTCCCTATTAATGCTATGCAATTCATGGTAATGTTAAATTCTTAAAGTAAAAGGATGAAAATGAAAAATAAAGGAGAATGTCACTTTTACTTAAATTTTTAACATTACCATGAAATGACTCAGGATGTTTGAGAGTGGTTCCGACCTCATTGGATTTCATATGCAGAAAGTAGAATTTTAGATCTCACTCAAAATCTAGCAGACTTAAACAGTTTTTCAGGAATTCAGGATTCGATGGATTGCAATGTTTCCATTGTATTTTCTCATGTACAAGGGTATGGAATTAGTATTTAATCAAGAGCACCAAGCCCTCTGTGTACTTTATAGTGACTTTGAGACTCATCACTCCACTGTTTTTGAGTTTAGTTATATCAATTTACTATTCCAGTCTTTAGATTTCAGTATCTATTATAGTCTATTTTGCTTAGTACTAATTAGATTCTAGAATGATGAATGATGAATTTTAATTTTGAATCAATTTAGAATCTAGAATGATGAATGATGAATTTAATTTTTAAATCGTTGTAGATTCTAGAATGGTGAATAATGAATGATGAATATGTATCAGAGTATTTCATTATTGAATCTCGTGGTCTACGGATGAATCATTTATGTATTAGTAAGGATGATGAGTATGGATCAATGTATTTCATTACTTAATTCAATTATGTATATATCATTGTATTTTACGCTTCACTATTGAATATGAATTTGACATATATATATATATATATATATATATATATATATATATATATATATATACACATATATTAAAAAATTTATATACCCCGACGTCCCCCCGTCCCCCCTAAATTTCCCTAAAATTTGAGGGTACTCCCACACGTCCCCCTTGTGCGTCTCGCCGCACCTGCGTCTCCCTGTCCCAGAGTCTTGGTGGAACATTGACAAAATGTCTACGACTTATACATCAATCTCAATGTGATGGAGCCTCGTCACTCAATGGACATACCATATCCCAGATAAGGTAGTATTTGATGTCTATCTGCTGGAGCAATCATCAAATACGGGATTCCTTAACAATCGAATCCCCCCCTAGTTGTCACAGAGGATCACGGTGGTATTCATCATGTGTACAAACAACTCACTGAAGAGCTTCCACAACCAGGCAACTTCATACGAGATCATACTCGTAGCTATGTATTCAGTCTCGGCGGTGCTTATAGCAATTGACTTCTGCTTCTTGCTCATACATGATATCGAAGCAGAACCCAAAGAGAACCAACACTGAGAAGTGCTCTAGTGATCCTCCTCACTGCTTGCCCAGTCAGCGTTCGAATAATCATGCAGCTTCATATTTCAGCAGTGTATCTCATTCCATGAGAGATTGTGCCCCGAAGATATCTCAGAAGATTCTAGGCACCAATCTAGTGTGGCTCAACCATATATGAGCTCACCATGCTAACTGCAAAACATATGTCCGGACGGAAGTTCACCAAGAACATCAATGCGAATGACTTTATGAAACTCAGAGGCATTTCCCAAATCATGTTCGGCATCACTACCATATAACTTCTGAAAGTTAAGATCCTTGAGGTAGTCACGGGCTTGCAGTTTATCATTCCACATCCAGAATCCAACTCCCTCTTACTTCTGTAAATGAGAGGGTCTGCACCTTTTAGAAATAGGTCGTCCTCAGAAGGTGCCGGTATGAGAGGTCTATCATCCACAACCTTCAAACAATGGTTTGGATCGGTTTCACTCTTAGTGAATCTTAGCTTCATTTGACAACTATCCTCTCATATCAAACACAGAGTGTTTTGCTTCAAGCCATAGAGTGCTTTCTTCCACCTGCACACATGAGATTCCCGATCATGAATCTCAAACCCCTCGGGTTGTTCCAAACTTGTGGACCTGCTACATGAGGGGAATGGTCCACTTGTAATATTTTCCTTCGGTACATCTTAGACATGTACCTTCATGCTTTTCTTGAATTCAGGCATCCGAGTCACCATCTGACTCACATCGGGTAGAGCCCCATAAGTAGACCTCCAGTGTTATCTAAGTTGCGCGAAACAGGGAAACGAAAACGAGTTTCCGAAACGGGAAGCGATACGAAACGCGACCTCTCCAAATTTGATGAAACGGGAAACGCGAATATATATATATATATATATATATATATATATATTATATATATTATATAATGTATAATATTAAATATTTTAAAAATTATTATATATATGTGCAATCATAAAGCATTAATTATACATTATAAATTAGATAGGCTTTGCTTCTTAAAATAGAGTATGTTCACAAAAGAGAGTGTGTATATATCACATAACTATTTTGTACAAGAACGACATCTCCATGTTTCTATGGAACATTGGATTGAAGTTAACTTTGTAGCCATTTGGATAGTAAAGTTGATCTTGGGTTGACCATTGTTTGGAAATTTTGTCTTCTTGTACATATTTTGATCCATCTGCTTTGCAGTACGAGTATTTAGTAAACTCAGAGTTAGAGATCCTTCGTGCAACTGTTTTGTGATTTGTTCCATGAATGGGCAAGGGAAGTTTTTTGGTAGCTCTTATAAGGCTACCTTTGGCTACAAGAGGGATTCCCGCACCATAACATGTCCATCATCATTGCTCATTAGGATTAAACCAAGTAATTCTTATACTTGGCTTTCTTATAGAGTGACTGTAAACAAGCATGTTTTGTTCATTAATGGAAAGAACTCAAGTATCATTCAATCCTATGGTCCATACTAGGTTTTGGTCTAAGGAATAGAATTAGAATTCATATTGACATGATGATAGATTCCTATACATTGTGCAATTATATCTAATTACATCCTTACCTATGAAACATACCCAACTGATGCATGGAAAAGGAAAAACATTGGTTGTACGTGCACCCTGTTGGGAAATCATGGCCTAGAACCCTATACTAAGCATTTGTATATTCATGTTTACAGCTGATAATAAATCTGGAAAATGTCACTGTCATTGGTTTGCAGACAGTTTAAGGTGCACAGCATGAACATATATTGCAGAGAGTTTAAGGTGCACAGCAAGAACAGATATTAAATATGAACAAAATTACAAAAGGTCACTGCTTTGAACTTTTAGGATAGTTTTTAGTTACACATACTGTACACTAGATCAGTGTGATGGCTCAATAAAATTCGGTTCAACTTGTCTTTGGAGTCTTAAAATGAGGCAAGTGGTTAATTACAGAAATTTGTTTGCTCTTGTATCTTTTCCAGCCAAATTAATGCTGAATTCATGTATGGACAACCATTAGTGGGCTTCAAGCATGTTTTGGACTCACTGTAGTTTTGTGCACTAAAAAAAAAAAAAAAAAAAAAAAAAAAAACACACACACACACACACACATGAATTTTTGGAAATGTGGGTTGTACGGCCGTGAAACGCGTTTGCGGCCGTACCACCCACGTTTCCATTTCGGGAAACATGGTGGTACTACCGAAAATGCGTTTCACGGCCGTACCAAACGCGGAAACGCGTTTCGTCCCAGTTTCCAGCCGGAAACGGGCCCCCCCCCCCACGTTTCCTGCAACATAGGGTGCTATAGATGAGATTTGTCAAGTGACATGTTCCCCAATGGACCATCCTGCAACTTGATACAAATTGCTGACCTTGAACTCAAAGATAAAAGCATCTTTGAAAATTTTATTTACAAACACGTACCTTTCCATCGATGAATGCCACCCTGAAACCTTTGACTTCCATTGCCGAAATGGACACCAAGTTCTTCTTGCAATCACGTACATAGAAGAGATTCTGTAAATGAATCGAGTTACCCTCATTCAATTGAGGGATAACACCCTTTCCGGGATAGGTGGCATCGGCTTCAAGTATAATCCCACGAATGTTTCCATCTCTACCAAATTAGAGAGAGAGCACCCTTCTATCCAATGGAGTGCCTTGAAGCACTACAATCTATAAGCCAGATTCCCAAAGAATCTGAAGGAGGGGGCCAATACAAGATACCACTTCTTTATCTTATCAGAAACAACATTTGATTCTTCATATCTTGGGTTCCTTTCTTTCTCTGAAGAGTCGGCCATTTCCTTGATGACCTACACTGTCATTCCTCTGATCATTGAAGATGTCCCTCGAATGATTGTTATCATCATCAAGTGATGTGTCCCTGCCATTCGGACACTCCTTTGCATAATGGCATTTGCCTTTCCTTCCACCCTTAGATCCAGACTTCCTAATGAAGTGATCTTTAGGTAGGCCGTCATAAGCTTCCACTGCACCATTCTGATAATGTTCTCTGCTTCAATTTCACCCTTGGTGAATTTGTAGAGGGATGAGGAATCCATTGATCCTTTTGTACTTTCCCAACTATCTTCGGTGATTGCTCTTTCACTCTTGCTTGGGCATTGTCTTCACCTCACCTCTGATACCATGTTAAATTTCAGGTATGTTCTATTATAAGAGAAACTTAATTCAATTTTCACAGTTAGCTCAATATCTTTTCCAGATTAGCAATCACATCAGCATTAAAGTCAACTGCAGATAGAACATAAACATAAATCGCAGAAGACAAGACAAGACAAGAGGACACAAGATGTGGCGCTAGCCAAGGACAAACCCCAATGTCGGGAAACCCTTGATCAATTCTTCTTATATGTTCTTCAGCAGTTCAACTGAGAGAGAGAGAGAGAGAGAGAGAGAGAGAGAGTACATTTACAACAGAAGTCAACACTTAGACTTTCTAGATAAGAGAATAGATCATCTCTACATGAGATCACTTGAAGGCATGTTGCTTCAACTGATTCTCCAAGGTGACTCCTTCACCTTTCATTGTGCTGCATCTCATATTCATGCTGCACCTCACCGTGCTGCACCATGCTGCACCTATCACCACATTGCTGGACCTCTTGACCATGCTGTACACATCATCATGTCACACCTTATGCTGCCAATGTTGTCCCATGTACCATATTGCACTTTGCTGTACCATGTACTATCTGTCCCATCTATTGTTTCATGTACTATTGTCCATGTATTGCATCATGTTGTACTGCTATCTCATTTACTTGCTCCATCAAGCTTCATTTCTGCTCCGTGCATCACCATGCTTTACCATGCTGCTGCTGTCCATGCTTCACCATGCTTCATTGTCGTCCTATTGCTGCACCATGTACTGGTTGCCCCAATTAGACATGATGTACCTTGCTGCCATGTACTAGCTATCCCAATCACCTCAAGGCACCCTACAGATCTCGGATGTGCTACATCAAGGATTTGCTGTCTAATGATAGTCATCCAAATCTGCTGTAGAGTATGAGGCTCCTCCTCCAGGTTTCCTACAACCAACCTGTAGCAACCAGAAACATAAAACAACCCCAAACAATAAGGAAGAACCTTTGTCCTACTGCGCTTTTTCACGGGCATATGCAGCCTAGAGACAGGGCCTCAACTAGCCTCTCGGCCCTCACAACAAGGTCCTCTCTTGCAGCTGTAGCAACAACCCTATTCAGTGGTCCTGTGACAGAGATAACCCACTCATAAATACTTCAACTTACCTCTGATTTGCTGCGGCCTGATTTGACTAAGAAAACATACCGACACTGCCTTAAGCACCTTCCTAGCTGCAACCTTCTTCTGCAGAGAATCCACAGCAAATCCGTACTTCAAACGTTGTGGCTAGGGCACCTTTATTGGACTGTAGATTATCTCCTCCTTAAAACTGCTAGAGCTCTCCTTTGACTGCGGCCAAATCTCTTTAGGGTAGCGTATAAGGCCTCCTTTGGACAACGTATGAGCACAGGTTAGGGCATCAAATGGGAGGCTCCTTATTGCTGTTAGGGTATCCCTTTTGCTGCGTCTAAGGGCTGTCTAAAACCCTTCGAGGACAACATATATATTAGGGCATAATAGGATTGCATTAAGGTCTGCTGTTAGGCCAACTTCACAATGCTAGATCTCCCATCCTTCCTGCGTCTAGGGCTTCTTCATTAGGGCAATGCAGATCTCCATTAGGGTAGCGTTATCCCTTAGGATCTCTCCTCCTACTAAAACCCAAAGACAAGTAGAGAGGAAGAGATCCCAAGTGAGTGTGTTCAAATGACTTTCAAGGCACCTCTATTTATACTAAAACGTTAAGCACATGTGTGGTTTATTGGATCGTTGGTTGACCTTGATGAACTGTACCATAACACAAATAAATTCATATCTCCATGAATACTTATCGGAATCGGATGATCTTTAGATCAATTCTACACCTCTCGATGAGAGGGATCCAAGAAAAATATCAGTTGCCATTAATAATATGATCCACATGGATTTTGGCCCTAGTTGCCAATTTTAACAAGATGTCATCTAGGGTTTGAGAAACTTTCAAGTTCTTTTTCACCAAGTCAACTTCCTTTTTAAGAAAGAGAATTTCTTCCTTCATTTCCTTGCATTCTTTATCCTTTCATTCTTCAATATTTCTTTTCAATTGTTACTTTTACCATTTAGATCACTTATATTTAGAACACAAAATGAATAATAAGAATAAATGCTTTTATTAATTTTTTCTTTACAATAAATAAAGTACAATATATGTAGGGCTCCAACCCTAGATGAAAACACCAATCTTCAGTCTCCCAGGCGCCAACCTGTATTTGCCAAGCATCGACTTGGACTTCCAAGGCTCCAACCTTGTCAATTTTGAGGCACCAACCTCAAGGGCTCCAACCCTATATCTGGTTCAGGCTCCAACCTAGTTTCTTGAGGACTCTAATCCTCTAGGGTTCCAACCCTATCCTCCAAGGCACCAACCTTGTCTTTTCGAGGCTCCAACCTCTTGGGCTCCAACCCTTACTCTACTTCGTCAAGATGTATTTGGTTATACTTCACGACTCCCAATGTCTTCTTCAACAAGCCTTGTCAATCTTCAGCGATGCCTTCCCTTAGTCTCCACGTAACGTCATCAATGACAACCTTGTCTTCTTAGAAGGTATCGCCACTACTCTTCATGTCACCCAAACAAAATCTCCAAGGTTACCTCATGATGGCTTCCATGCATCATGGTCTTTAATGATCTCCACAAATCTTCAATATTTTGCTTCAAAAAGTTCTCCAACTCCGCCCTATTCTGTTTTCAAGAGAAGACGTCAACAAGTTCTATTTATCCAATCCCAATAAATCAACACTTCAACCACAACAACTACGACAACTTCGACCATGACAGCTTCAACCACGGCAAGTACGACAACTTCGACCACGGTAGCTTCAACCACGACAACTTCAACTACGGCAATAACGACAACTTCAACTACGACAACTGCGACAATTTCGACCATGGCAACTACGTCCACTTCGACCATGGTAGCTTCAGCCACAACAACTACGACAACTTCAACTATGACAACTACGACCACAACAACTACGGCAGCTTCGATCACAACAACTACGACAACTTCGACCGCAACAACTACGGCAGCTTCGACCACGACAACTACGAAAACTATAACAACTTCTCTACTCCTAACTCGAACCCGGGGGAGACTATTTAACCCAAGAATAATTCCACAAACTTGTCTTCCTTGCTTTTCTAGGCTGCGACTGCTTCTCTACCTCTTGTCTTGTCTCCACCGAAAAATCTGAGCTTGAATGGACAAATTTAGGTTTATATTTATAGTGGTTTTTCCATATTCTGAAGGGACACGTCTCTTTGCCAAGGGTTATGAGCCTACTTAAGTCAACTTGCACAGTTTGACAATTTTTGACATATGCTGATTTCAAACATTGATTTCTCTTCAATGGTAAGGAATTAGGAGGCAATTGAGTACTCATTAGAAAGAGGAAAAGATTCTCTTCAAGATGGTCTAGGTCCCATTGAGAAAATATGCCTCTAAGGTGGCAATTTTTTTTTTTTTTTTTTAAATGTAAATGTCCTTAAATTTTATGCATAAAAAATTTAGGACAACATGAGGAATGTTTGGGACAACGTGGCTTCTTCAATCTTTGGCTTCTTCATTGTTATCAATGTATGGGTGTGTCATCATGTAGGAGTGTTACATTTATGTCATCATGAGTGTATCATCCCGTGTCATCATATAATGGTGGAGTGATATGTCATAGTGCAACACCATTAGGAAAGTTCTAAGGTAGTCCTCCATATGTCATCAAGGGTTAAGGTCTAGATCATCAAGGTACATGCAACATTATATTTAGTTCAAGAAGTTCTTAGGACTTCTTGATTAGTGGTTTGACATCTTCGTGGCTTGAAATCTTCATTGATGGCATCCTTATCAAACAAGTTTTATGACATCATCATCTAGAACTAGGCATCTCAAGAATATTTTCCATCCCAATAATGCCATATTGACATCAATGGCAGCCTTGATTAACATCTCTTACTTGATTTCTCTTTTGCATGACAACTACTTGTGATTGATTATTATTTCTTCTTTTAATTTTAAGTTCTTATCATCAAGATAATTGCCATAACTACGAAGATCACAAAGACAGGAACACAAAATGTAGGCACTCAACTAGGGAAAACTCCTCTTCAAGGGGAAAACCCATAAAATTTTCTTCTTTTCTTTAGATTCAAAAGAAATGAGACATCCTTGACCTTTTGACCAAAAATGTAGATTCTCTCCATCCACCAAGACAACTTCCATATAACCAAGACAAACTTCTAGCTCCTTCATAATTCAACATAGTTCTGCTCCTCCAAAACTGAGTCAGACAATCTCGGCCTCCTTGCAACATTTGAAAATTTCAGCTTGTGTTCAAAGTTTTGCTTCTTCGCTAATTTGCTTCAAATTTTCCTCACATGTGTGACAAAAATTCTCTTCCTTCTTTTCTTGACTTTATCTCTTTCTTCTTTAGCCTTCACATTCTTCTCGACTTCTTTTTTGCACCTTTGATTTCAGATTAAGTTCATGCATTCATTGTTCCAATAGATCGAGTTGCTTTTCTATATATAGTGGTTCGAATCTCCATAATGAGGTCGACTTGATATAGTGTTTGAGGCCGACTTGGTGGAGGAGGGATAAGACACAAAAAATAGTTTTATTTACTTGACATAAGGAGCCCAAAAAGGGTCTAATATATCATGACTTTGACTTTGACTTAAGACACAAGCCCTAGAGCACTCAATGGGTGCTTTTGACCTAGAAATAAAAAAAGCATGAAACCCATGCTTAAATAATTTTTCTTTTAATAATTTTCTTTTTCTTTCTTTTGAAAAATACACGACTCAAGTACAATTATGAAGATCGATACTAATTACATTTATCAACATGATCAACCAGCATTGTCCCTGAGGCCTAACTAGACAAGCTCTTACTTTATTCAAGAGTATTATGCTGGGAGGCTTTACGTGTGATACTGCACTACCTCTATAAGGCACATACCCCATCCAAATGTCCAAAAGGTATGTCCTTTTAATACTATTCTTATCTTGGATTCCTGGCCCTGAATCCTCAAAGAATATCGATCCTCTTCGCCCACTCTTATCTTCGATCCCTGTCATGTCCTCAAAGAGTGTCGGTTCACAAGACTGCTTCTTGTCTTGAATTCCCAATCCTCGAGGAGTACTAGTCTTAGATGCTTATCCAATCCTTTGGACACCATTCTTTCCTTATGGCCTTCACTAAGACCTACGATTGTTAGTTCTAGTCTAGTGCTTGACCCATAAAGGAAAGAACTATCCAATAGCGCTCCCTCTTAATTAGGGAAGATATCCTCCCTCTCAAATCTAGAGGAGATTTCAAACTTTTTCTTTCATTCAGTGATCAATTCTTCAAAGCTTGCATGGCTCCTTCTTTCTTCCGCATCTCATTCTATCGAGCATGCTTCCTTTCTTGGTATCACAGATCATGGAGCCATCTTCTCATGATAGGTTCTACATCATCCATTTTGCACATCACTTTCATCTTGTCTTCATCAATGAAAGCATTCTTTCCAGCCTTCTATAATTGAAGCTGATCATAGCTTCCGTACGCAAGTGATCTTCCTTATCGTAATACGAACATTTGACCTTCAAGTTATCTTTTTGCATTGCTACCTTCCAATTCATAATTGCCATGTGTCAAAGATTGAGCTTCTCTCAATATTCTTCAAGTATTCCATCCACACAGTTGAACTTGCCTCAACTCTCATCATGAATACTTGCAACATTCCTCCAGGTAGCAAAACATGTTAACCAGATAACCAATAATAGAAATTAACAACATATTTACCTCATCATGACGATTTTCTCAAGAAGGGATCAACATCCTCATAGACCATCTCCACACAAGACTACCTTCATGCATCAGAGTGCCCAAGGATCCAACTTGATTACCAAGTTGCCATTTTCTTCCGGAGATCTTGTTGAATGTATAAATTCTAGCGAGAAAGTCTTCAACTTTTCATTCTTTCTGGAGTAAATCAATTACGTCATCCTAGGCATCTTCATGACTAACTTTTCTTGCAGGATTTATGAGTCTTACCCAAACGTTATTCCAAATATACATTTCTATGCTTTCATACAATCATCCAGATATTCGACCTTGAATGAATTAGCATCTCACATTTAAAGAGAAATATATCTCTTTCCTTGTGAGGCTGACCAACTACAATCCATCATCCTTCAAGCGAATTGTCATGATGCTTCCTTCAAGGTGAGAGTTCTTATAGGATCTAGAGGATCCACCTTAGCAAAATGACATCCTCTAACATAATGTTAGACATTGAGTGGATGAAACTTATGCAAGTTGATCTTAAACCTTTTTACAAGACTAGATGATTCTTATAAAACAATCTGACCAAGTAGACTCTAAATGTGCTACTATCACATGATGCCATTCTAAATAGAAAATATAATGATGCATGCTTACTCCTTTAATGAACTTGATAACATTAATACTTTCAAGATCTTTAGAGTTCACTCCTTCCATCATGCTTTCCAAAGCAGAAAATTTGCTTTGCTTAGCCATCCTTCTTATTTTTCTTCCTTCATTATGCACCTGCAAAATTCATTGACAAGCACAACCAAGCAAAATACAAGTACAATAGCATGATGTCAAATTATTGATCTAGTGTTTGCATGGAATCTTAGAGGATAAATTCTTAGGGTTTTCAAATACAAACCATAATCAACTCTTAGGGACATGATGTCTTACCCATATTATCATCCACATATATCTATAGTAGGGTTTACCATATATACCGTAAACTACCTACAAACCATAGAAATCAAAAGTTTAGTTTCTATGAGGGAACAATTAGATAAGTGTTAGGGTTTTCAAGTGCCATCTAGGGTTTAGAAACCCTAGATACGAAAGACCTTTAATTGGATGAAGTCTATAAACCCTGGATTCCACATATACAACAAAACCCTAAGACAATTCATGATAGACTTTTTATGCATAAAAATAATTATGCGTACCTTAAGGACTACATACCTTAGTCGTCCATGATTAGAAGCGGCTACAAACCCTTCATCATAATCAAGGTACAACTCTTTCCATCAAAGTTTGTCTTCCAATGTCATACAACAACATTCTTTCCACGGGATAAACAATTGAAGGGCTTCTCCTTAACAGGTTTGATACCTATTTTTGAGACACTTGTAGCCTTACAAATTCAATCTAGGGCTTCCAATAATCTCAAAAACTGCAAAGAATCTTCTTCAATATACCACTCTTGGTTGATAGTATGGCTACTTCTAGCCTTGGATTCCTTCAAGATCAAACTCAGTATTTTTGAAGCTTCTTCCCTAAACCTTTTCCTTCAAACTAGGGCTTCCTATTTTTTATTTTTTATTTTATTTTTTTCTATATATGATTTAAGAAAAAGGCCTGTAAAGCCTTCCATACAGGTCGGTCTAGATCCTCTACTAGGCGTCTTTCCTATCTAGCTATTATGATTATTTCTAGCCTTTTGATCTCACAAAAAAAGTGATTGTAGGACGTCTTCTTTTGTAGATTATTTGTCTAAGCCTTACGACCTCTTCTGGCCTGTAGTATTTGGGTTTAGATCGTTTTGCATTCTAGGGTGCTGCAACTCATTATAGGCTACCCCAAACAAAGTTTTGGATCTCTAAAAATGATTATAACTCTGCCTATTCGACCTCTTCTTCACTTCACAGGACTTGCGACCCTTTATTCACAGTTTTGTATATTGTCACAAAGATCTCAACCTCTCTTTCTTATTATGGTGAAGTTGCTTGAGGTATGCAAACTTCTTTGATTAGGTCTTGTTACAACGCTTCCTAGGCTCAACCTCTTAGCACAGAACTCTAGTGTAATGACCATGCCTAAAATGATGATAAGGGTGCCTTAGAGTAAGCTTTTCGCTCTAACTCCTCGATCTCCTAGCACAACTTTGCAGTCTTGAATAGGCATCTAATATGCCTCAGTGCCTTCCATAGATTGTCCTTCTCAAGCCTTGCTGCACAACCAGCCCATAACAGTTCGGATCTTATCCTTGGAAGCTTGAATCCTTCTTCCTATACTGTGTCAAGGATAAACCCTCATTCTTGTGATCCTCCAACTGCCTACATAGTGAACCAAGCTCTGATATGATGTTGGAAAATCAATAAAGACAACATTTAAATTCATTTTCCATTACATGACATTTACTTGTGATATTATTATTATTATTCTTAATTAAGATTATGTTCTCATCATCAAATAAATGCCAAAACATGAAGATCATAACCATAAAGAGAGAGACCACAGAGATAGGCTCCAATCCAGGACAAAACCCCTCCAAGTGGAAAACCCAAAAGAACTTTTCCTTCTTATAGAAACAACTTCACAGGAGACTTCCATGACCCAAAATCAAGATCCTTAGCTTCCTCCAAGACACAAAAACGAACAACCAGATTATCCAAGAGTTCTTCAAAGGAAACGACATAGGAATTCACCACAAAAGGGTTCTCTTTAGTCACCTCATGTTGAAAAATGTTACTAGGTTTGGTCTTCATAATGACATGTGTAATCATGATTTTATGTAATTGATGTAAAGAAGAAAATAAAATATTTTGTAACGCTAGAGTCATGGGTTCGTGCTCAAGGAATTTTATTTTATAGTTAAGGCTCCCATTGTGAGCCTTTAGGGTTGGTCAACATGTCATAAAGTCTATTGAGTCAATGTCAAAGGTTGAAGACCCATTTGGGTATATTATACATTGTAAAAAGTGAAGTTAATTGTGTCACAAACCCTCCAAGACCTTGTCACAAGCTCTCCCTCATGTTGGCCTTCAAAAGAGATGAAGATGTTTCGAGAATGACAAGTTGGCCTACCACATGGCATAAGTCAACCTATTTCAAGGAACAAGATCACTATATATAGGGTGAGCTCGGCCTCACTTAGGATAGAATTCGATCAAGCAAAAAGGATAGAAAAAGGAGTGCGAAGTTTATAAGAGAATAAGCTAATTATCAAGCAAAAGGAGGATCATAACCGAGTTATTTCTGACCTGTTTTGGGCTAGTATACCTCACACGTGCGAAGAGGGGTGGTGTCATCTATTGCAGAAAAGGGCCGAACCTAGCAAAGTCATCCTAGAGGCTGAATCTAAGGAGAAGACAAGGGTTTCATCAAGCCGAATTGTAGAAGAAAGTCTTTCCATCCAAGCAAAGGGAAACAAGGATCAAGATCCATCGCACATACTGCAACTAGGTTTTCTAAAGAGGCTGAAGGGTTGTAGGTCTGATCCAAGAAGCCGAAATCTGAAGGATAGCCGAGAAGGAGGGAGAAATAAGCAGGTTGACCATCATTGACTCAAGGAAGAAGAAGTTAAACTACGATGGCTTGTGACTTGGTCTTCGAGAGATTGTTGCGTCAAGGGTCTTGGTCTTGGTACTCATCAATTGAAGTTTCTATAAGAATTCTTGTGCGTTTTCCTCTTATATCAAGATTCATATGCTAGGGTTTGCAAACCCTAGATGCCAAAGTCTTTAAAACCCGCCATTCAAGAATTCTACAAGCATACTAATGGGTTAGTTGCAAACCATACAGACTTTATTGACAAGCCTTCTATATAAGAAATTTCATTCTTTGACAACAAAGACCTAGTCTTTATATGTAGGAGAATACTTCAAATGCTATATCGATAGACTAACATATCTTCATAGGTCTTGACACTAATTTTCTCAAAATAGCATAAGATCATTAACCATGATCTAGAAGACTTAGCATTATATGCACAAACAATTACGAAATGGACAAAAATAATGCATACCTCTTTTGACCTTACCTGGTCCTTGCATTTCTTCAATTGTCATGTCTTATTTTCCTTAGGCCTTCAACTATCGAACCACAAAGATAAAGTCTTTGAACATTTCTTCTGTGGTCATGTACCAACCTTTTCCAACAAAAGATGCTTCAAACGCTCAACCACAAAGATTTCTTTGTCTTGGTTACTTCAAACTTTTGTAGAAAAGTGTAACTAGGTTCGATCTTCATAATGACATGTAATTGTGATTTTATGTAAAAGATGTAAAGATGAAAAATAAAATTATTGTAATGCTTGCCTCATGGGTTTCATGAGCAAGAGATTTTATTTTTAGTTAAGGCTCCCATTGTGAGCCCTTAGGGATTTTGTCATCTAGTCATAAAAGTCTAAAGAGTCATTGTCATGTATTGAAGGGATGTTACAGATTGTAAAAGTCAATTTTGTTTTTGTAATTCACCCTCCAAGACCTTGTCACTAGTCCTCACTCAAGTCAGCCTACAATGAAAGGGATAATACTAGAAAGATGATGTCGGCCTATTCCAGTGATCATCTCGGCTTAATAATCATGGACAAACCACTATATATAGCAGTGCTTGGCCTCATTTGGAAGAACACAGTTCAGTCAAGCAAGTTTGAAATAACCAAGTGCATCATAGAAGGAGCCTTAGCATCAACGAAGGAAGAGCAAGGGATAGCGAAGATAGTGACATCATTGTGAGACTGTTTTTAGGGCTAGTCTACCCTCACACATGCGAAGATTACAGATCTGAAGTTTGCAAAGGGAGGCCGAAGATTGCAGTCATATAAGTGTAATCTAGATTGGGTGAAGACTTCGTTGAAGGGAATCTGAGTCGAAGTGAAAAGATTCTCCCTCTAAAAGGAGACTATTCAAGGATCAAAAGCTGATCTAGGGTTTCTGTTGTGAAGCAAAAAGTTGCAGACCTACAAGAAGAGGTCAGAATTGTCAAGGAAGTTGAGAAGAGGAAGAAGAAGAGCAGCATTGACCTAAGGGTGAAGAGGAGGCTTGTGACTTGGTCTTGGAAGGGCTCTAGTGTCAAGGGTCTTTGTCATGGTCTTGGTATTCGTCAATTGAAGTTCCTATAAGAAGAATTTGTTTGGGTTTTCCTCTCAAAGAGCGAGAGGTTTTGGCCCTAGCTGACAACCTATATACTGTGTCTCTTGTCTCGTTATTATTCATGCATTGGTAATTGTCTTGATGAAAAGAACACAATAATAACATAAGAAAGAGAAGTAAAAAAGGCGCTCACAAGCAATTATCAAAGTAGAGAAATCACCTATCTATTGATGCCCTAGATTTCTCAATAGTTTTGAGTCATGTCTTGGATTAAGTCATAGTAGGGCTCAGATCACTTCAGTTTTGTAGGAAAACACAACTTTGTGTTTCAAAGAGAAACATGTCCTTGGCCTCATGCTTCACATAAGAGTATAAAGATGTGTCATAATACTTGATGATGCCCTTGGGGACCCTTTCACATGCACTTACATGAAAGATTGATGGATCAATGCTTCAGATTCCACAGAGATATATGTATAATTTTGGATTTCAGGTAAATAATCTTTTGATCTTCCTCGAACTGGAGTCACTACAAAGAAGTAACTTCGCACTGGAGGAGAGGACATGGATGATAATAGTGGTTCAAACTTTTTCCCACAAAAGTAGAGATTCAGTTTACTTGGATTCCTGAGATAGTATTTTGGCCTTCTTTATTGGATTACAGAGATATGGATTTCAAATCTTCTATTTAAGGTTGTCATGTGTCACGAAATTATCACAAAATTTTGGATACAATAATGGGGATGCCTTAGATACTCCTTGGAGTGCTTGTAATTTGATTCTTTCAATTTGGATGGATGCTTTGCATTGTTTCAGAGATCTGGCCTTCCTTTCATGCTTGAGCGTGCATATAAACTAAGTGAAATGGGGCTTGGACTTCTGGTCATATATTCCAGATATTTAAACTTGGATCTTGGACTACCACATATATTAGCTCTGATTTCCCTCCACATAGATATAATTTGAACTGTTAATCATGGAGATACGATTTGAACTTAACTCGGTCTATGTCACAGACTTCAGCTCGGACTTCCTCACTTTTTTCACAGAGATATTAGCACTTGATCTCAGGGGTATATACAGTGACTTTGGATCAATGTTGTCTTTACCACAGAAAGACTCCATCCTTCTTGCAATACTTTCAACACAAGAGAGAAGATACATACCTTAACTAGGTCTCAGTTCTGTTGCCAAATGGACTGAGATTTTCGGTCTCTTTTGAGGCTCTGTAATAGCTACACGACCCTTTCCACACTCGGCCTAACAAAATTAAGAATTCCTTTGTTATAGGACTAAAAATTCCTTTGTATACCTTTGTTATAGGAGTCAGGACCTTTCTTCTTTCCCTGTTCTTTCATCACAGTTTTGAACCAAGTATCATCACCCTCGTCCAACACTTGCTTCATGATGCATAGCAGAATTTGTCCTAGATTCAGTGATAACTGTCCATTCTTCAAAAAATGCTAATAAAAAGTGATCTTCAAACTGCCATTCTTTAACCTTAGCTCTGATACCATGTTGAGAAATCAAGTTGTTTGCATATTAAGGTTGATTTCTCTTACATGATAATTACTTGTGAATGTTTGTTGATTTCTTATTACTTTTACTATTTTCTCTTCTTCAAGCAATTATCAAAATATATAAAACATGAAGATCACAAGAAACAATGGACACAAAAATGTACACTCCAAGCCAGGGCAAAAACCTCAGAAGGGGGAAAATCCAAAAAATATTTTCTTCTTATAGAATCAGATCAAAGTGAGATATCCAAGACCCAAGACCCAGACCAAAACTGCCACAGAGATCTAAGTCAACCCTCTTTCAATCCATTTTCAAGAAATCAAAGTCAACAAAAGTCAACACTGGTCAACTCTCTTAATTCTGGTCAATCCCTGAAATCTCGGCCCCCTGAAATTTCGGCCCTGTAAAAACTCTGAAAGACCGCAGAAGATACTCGCACGTGTGAACAGATTAGGGTAGAAAAATAAGACTTTCTTTCTTTTGACTTTGCTCTCTTCCTCCTTTGACTTCGTTGATTTTCTTCTATTTACTTGCACAAAAATCAAATTGGTTGCCAAAATGTGGAGCATAGTTGCCAATATATAGTTGTTCGATCATATGAAGAGACTTTATGGGCTGGCTGACTTGGTCTTGTGGTGACACTCAAATTTTTTTTTAATAATTTATTTGGTTACAAATAGTCCAAATGGGACTTTGACTCGTGACAAATTTTCTTATTGATTCATTAAACTCTAGAAGCATGAAGAACATGCTTTGACTAGAAAATAATAATAATAATACAAATTTCTTTTTCTTCTTTTTGTTTTTACATGAAATACATATTGATACAAGTACAATGATAAGTATGAACATTGAACTTAGTTACATTTTTCAACACAACAAGACCTCTCTACTCTCTCAATGTGAGACCATCCTCATTTGGGCTTTGAATCGGCATGAAGAACATGCTTTGACTAGAAGATAATAATAATAATACAATTTTTTTTTTCTTCTTTTTGTTTTTACATGAAATACATATTGATACAAGTACAATGATAAGTATGAAGACTGAACTTAGTTACATTTTTCAACACAACAACCTCTCTAGTCTCTCAACGTGAGACCATCCTCATTTGGGCTTTGAATCCGTTGTTGCCCCCCAATGTATCAAGGCTGACTTGGGGGCATGCTGGGTCCAATTGTATCATCCTGATCAATCATCAAATTTGGTACAAATTCATCCAACGTCCTTGGTGCTGGAGGTGTTGGCACAGACAAACTCAGATATTCAACAAATTGATATTTATTATTAAAAAACAGATAGAATATGATTACAATTTTTGGGAGGATCCTAGCTTTATACTGCCTTGGTTGCCTCTTGGTGAATGGGCATGATCAAAGATCATGCCCTTTGCCTACTAACTACTAATTAACTAATTTTTATATAACATTGCCTTCCTCCCTAAAAAATGCGTTGTCCTCAAAGCATACGTAACGATGGATGTTGTTGACGAAATGCTTCAGTTTCCCAAGAAGCTTCTTCTTCTGGTAAGTCCTTCCACTTGATCAAGTATTCCTTGATTACACGAGATCGAAGCTTCTTTTCCCTGGTGGATATGACACTGAAGCATAAAAACTATGGGTGAAGCAAGAAAATTGATACCTTGAAGACTTAATTGTAAAAATACACACAGATATTTGTAAATAATAATTTATTAATTATATATAATATGTATAAGTGATGAATGTTACAATGAGGACCCACATTTATATATCTAAGAAGGTGTCCTTTCGTGACTTGCCCCATGCCTTTTCACTTAACTTAATGGTTATTTAACCTAATTAATATTTGATTATTTAATATTAATATTTATTTTATTTATTTACTTGTTATGAATTATATTCATAACATAGCCCTTTTCTTCGGAAACTTTGTCCTCAAAGCTTTAATATTGTGGATTTTGTTCACTTAGTCTAGCCATCTTTTCATCTTATAGCTCATCAGGAATATTCCCGTGGAATTTTTTTATTTTTATTTAATTTTGTAATAAGTTTATTTTTGTTTTTATGACTCAGTTTTTTTATTTTTTTTGTAACTCTCACTTTTTTTTTAATAACTCAAGTAATTTTATTTTATTTATTTTTTTTGATTTTTTTTTATACTGAATATATGTTAGGCCCCTATACTACTAGTGTAACCCCTTACTATTATTAGTACAACCCACTTATTATATTGATGTACCCATGTAGTGCCCATATTGTTACTATTCTGCTCCATAGAAGCCCACTATTGTTATTATTGTGCCCTTACATTATTATTGTTATGTCGGCTCTGATTATGTTATGAGCCCTTAGACTCCTATATATAGAAAGGAGGTCTTTTCATTGTATCATCCAAGAATTTTGTTCATTTATGTAATGTAAAGGAGGTTTCCCCCTCGAAGAGGCTGAATTCTAAGGCATTGATCTATCTTTTCTATCTTTTCTTGAGCTGGTTTCATAACACTATCATCCATTTTGACCATCCCTGACTCAATCCTTGCCAATATATTTCTTGAAAACTTGATCTATGGTTTCGTGTTGTGGGTTTGACTACGACGGATCACTTTCTATCGACATCAGCTCATTATCTAGGAAGTTGATTTAGAAATCGTCAGTACCTTGAAATCTGCATGCCCTAATGGTAGATTTCTCGCCTTCGACGATAGGTTGCATCGTTGACCTTCAATCAAAGGATTCTATGACATGTTTGACTTCGACTTATTTATTCACATTTCATGGATTGTATTGAGTACTTTGAGAGCCATTGACATTACTGGTGGTTTCTCTCACACTTGTTAACAGTTCACATCATTGACTGGTAATCAAGTGGTTTCTACCATGTTCGACTTCGTCACTTTCATTCACATATATAGAATCGTACTAGTTCGAGAAGCAGAAATCATTGTAAATCATATTGTATCGTGGATCATTGTCCCTAGTACGGGAGTCCACACTCTTGTCTCACTTCTAATCATTATAGGGTGGTAGGGAGTTGTTAGGCAAGTGCATGAAGTCACCTATAGGTTGGAGCCTCGGAACACTTCAGGGTGGTAGGTTGGTCTAGGATGTTGGGGCATCCATTCAGTTGACTACTGAAGAAACCAGGGCATTGGGGTGTCCTCTCAATGGGAGTTGGAGAAGAATGTTTTTCTAGAATTCTAGGAAGTTGTAACTTTCCAACACTCAATAATCAATCTTTTGAAATGGTTTGATGGCATATTTCCTTGCATTACACGGATCTTACAAATGCCCCTAATGGGATTTTTATAAATGGCCTAATGGTGTATTTCCTTACATTAGGTAGATAATTCAAAAACACCTATTAGGAAATCATTCAAATTACACAATGACCTATTTCCTTACATCAAGGAAATGTTTTGGAGGCATTGAATGGGTGATCCTTGTGAATGACCCAATGGCTTATTTCCTTTGTATCATGTCAAACTTTTGAAAGGGCTATAATTCAAGAAAATGATTGATTTTTTATGCTATTGAAGTGATTCCTTTAAATGGCCTTAATGGAAACATGAAAAGGGTGTTGTACAAGGTCTTCTATCCAAACAAAGAGGATTAGTTCAAATGTGAATGAATTCACAACCTTCATTGGAAAAAGACATTATACCCCTCCTGAAGTGTGGTGATAGAGGGAAATAGTTACATGGATGTCATCAATATTATGATGCTATTATTAGATTTGAAAATTGTATATATTATTGATTCCATTAGGAACCTAATGTATATGTATCCCGGTATAAGTTTTTTTCTCATGCTCCTGAGAATGGCGGAACATATATTTTTCCCATGTTCATTTATTTTTTGTATTAGATTTATGTTGAAGATTATATCAATATATACAAGTTTTTTTTCGTACTGAAAATTACTTTCTTATATATATATGTGTGTGTAAGCAACTGAAATATGTATTAAGGATTTTGAATATTTAAAATAGAAAATAAGTTTAAAAAATAATAACAAAGATGTAATAAATTAATATTTAAAATAATTATATAATATATATATTATATATTGGAAAATTGAAATCTATTAAAGAATAAATAATTGAAATATTGAATTAAAAGATTTAAAATTAGAATTAAAAATATATGAAAAATTTATTAGTTTAATTATTATTTCTTACACCAATAATATTTAAATAACCTAAATATATGATTCCAAAAATTTATATTAAATCTAATAATATTAAATTGAATAATAATAATTAAATTAAATTTATTAATGAAAATTATTCAAAAAAACAAAATTTATATTTATGCATTGTATTTAGGAAAAAATAAATATTAAAAAAATCACCATAAACTCGAATGCTATGTGCACCATAAACTCAAATGCTATTACGGCTCAATATATTTTGCACTAGTATATTTTGCTGCACATGATGTAAAATGTAGAGCATTCTGTACATTGTGTAATTCATTTTACCTGAAGATTAATGACAAAGCTCTCTTTGCGGGTTGTGGCGAGCACCGTGGCCATCTGATCTTAAGAAATTCTTTTATATTATACAACTCGCTGCAGCTTTATTCATTACTGTTTTCGCTGCCTTCTTCCCAAATTTCTTCATTACTGTTTTCGCTGCCTTGTTCCCACCTTTCTTCATTACTGTTTTCGCTGCCTTCTTCCCAACTTTTTTCGATGAAGCCATTTCCCAGTCGATGGTGCAGGGACTCGACTACTCCAGCACCCCATTGCAGTTTTGAACAGTCAGACACATCAAGCTTCACCAGCGAGCTCAAATGCCGAAAATTGGGCAGCATCTGTAAATTGAAACACCCAGACAAGTTAAGCCATTTGAGTCCCGTTAAGTTCCCGGCTGAGTCTGGGAGCCCCTGCAGGCTGGTGCAGTATTCCAAGCGGAGGCTCTGGAGGCCCGTCAGCCGCCCCACCGAGTCTGGGAGCGCTTGCAGGTTGTAGCACCCGTTCAAGTTGAGGCTCTGGAGGCCCGTCAGCTGCCCCACCGAGTCTGGGAGGGCTTGCAGGTTGCAGCACCATCCCAAGTTGAGGCTCTGGAGGCCCGTCAGCTGCCCCACCGAGTCTGGGAGGGCTTGCAGGTTGTGGCACTCGTTCAAGTAGAGGCTCTGGAGGCCCGTCAGCTGCCCCACCGAGTCTGGGAGGGCTTGCAGGTTGGTGCACCATTCGAAGTCGAGGCACTGGAGGCCCGTCAGCTGCCCCAGGGAGTCTGGGAGCGCTTGCAGGTTGGAGCACTCTTCCAAGTAGAGTTTCTCCAGGCCCGTCAGCTGCCCCACCGAGTCTGGGAGGGTTTGCAGGTTGGGGCACCAGTGCAAGTCGAGGCTCTGCAGGCCCGTCAGCTGCCCCACCGAGTCTGGGAGGACTTGCAGGTTGGAGCACCAGTGCAAGTCGAGGCTCTGGAGGCCCGTCAGCCGCCCCACCGAGTCTGGGAGGGCTTGCAGGTTGGAGCACGAGTGCAAGTCGAGGCTCTGGAGGCCCGTCAGCCGCCCCACCGAGTCTGGGAGGGCTTGCAGGTTGGAGCACGAGTGCAAGTCGAGGCTCTGGAGGCCCGTCAACCGCCCCACCGAGTCTGGGAGCCCCTGCAGGCTGGTGCAGTCTTCCAAGTGGAGGCTCTGGAGGCCCGTCAGCTGCCCCACCGAGTCTGGGAGGGCTTGCAGGTTGGAGCACCGTTGCAAGCAGAGTTTCTCCAGGCCCGTCAGCTGCCCCAACGTGTCTGGGAGCCCCTGTAGGCTGGTGCAGTGTTCCAAGTGGAGGCTCTGGAGGCCCGTCAGCTGCCCCACCAAGTCTGGGAGCCCTTGCAAGCTGGTGCAGTGTTCCAAGGGGAGGCTCTGGAGGCCCGTCAGCTGCCCCACCGAGTCTGGGAGACCCTGCAGGCTGGTGCAGTGTTCTAAGTGGAGGCTCTGGAGGCCCGTCAGCTGCCCCACCGAGTCTGGGAGCCCCTGCAG
>APFE030670604.1:1804-30376 GCA_000404065.3 Pinus taeda | reverse complement strand
TGTATAATTTATTCTTTGGTTAATTGTTTTTTTTGTTTCCATATTTCACTGGTTTTGGTTTTTGAGGTTGGCGAAATTGGTAGCTAGTTCAAAATTAGTGCTTTTAACTTCATTGAGCTTGCACATCCCAAAGTTTCCTTTGAAGTCTTTATTAGATTGGTATATTTTGTAGGACTTTGGGTTTGCTAGGTTGGATTCTAGGCATGGCAATATGTTTTGTTGTGAAATTCCTTTTCCATCGACAAAGGTAAGGTTTATATTTTTAAGTTCTTATATTACAAAGCATTTGTTATTTTGTATGAGGTTTATATATTTCTCATGGGATTAATGACACTCAATAACAATCCTCTAAGCCATTACAATAAAGCTCATCATGTCACTTGTGGGAATTGAATATGGCTGGGGAGGATAACAATCATTCCTCAGAACCAACTGAAATAAACCCAAATGACTTTATATAGGGTAATACATAGTTTCAAATGTCAGTGGCTTATTGGTGACATCATACTTCTTACATTTATAGCATTTTTTGGAATTTCATTTATATAGAAATTTAGTATCTCTTGTAACCTTAACTGTTTCTATTTGAAAGTAATAAGTTTATTTTGAATGGGAGGAAATTCATTTGGGCTTTAGATATTCAATAAATATGGTATTTTCAAATAGGTTGAATACCTTAGTAATTGTTCACATAAACAAATCAAAGATTTGTTGCGGGATTCATTTTCCATCAACAAATGTGAGGTTTCTATATTTAAGTTCTTATATTACAATGTGTTTGTTATTTTGTATGAGGTTTATATATTTCTCAATGGATTGTTGAGACTCAATAACAAGACTCGAAGCCATTACAATAAAGCTCATTATGTCACTTGTGGAAATTGAATATGGTCCGGGAGGATAACAATCATTCTTCATAACCAACTAAAATAAACCCAAATGACTTTATATAGGCTTTTTCTATTTAAGTTCTTGCATTATGTTGTGGTTATTGTATCATAGTCTATTGTTTATTGGTGACATCACATTTTTAATATTATTAGCATTTTTTGGAATTTCATTTATATAGAAATTTAATATCACTTGTGACATTAAATGTTTCTATTGGAAAGTAATAAGTTTATTTTGAATTGGAAGAAATTCATTTTTGTTTTAGATATTCAATGAATATGGTATTTTTACATAGGTTGAATACCTCTTCACATAAACAAATCAAAGATCAGTTTACCAATGTATACATGATTAAAATCTTTAAAAGAGAGAAACATTGCACAAACCCAACCGATGTGGCTACTTGAGGCTATATTAATGCAAAATAAAATAAATTTACATGACTTACAAATTGATAAACAAATGATCTTCCATGCTCTTTAAATATAGATCATTGGCTAGTTGGGTGTTAAGTTAGAGATCAATATAATTGTTAGTATCAAGAGAAATGTGAATTGTTGGGTCGTTTGGTGTTGAGAACATATCATGCCTGTCATATTATATAACTACAAATACATACTAATAAAATACACTAAAGGAACACAATTGAGCCAAAGACATATTAGAGCAAATTGATTTTCGCTAACTTCTAAGTGTCTAAATATCTTAACACGCCCCTTAAGAATAATTTGAAATAAGATTGAAAGGTTTATAAAGGTGACATAATTATAAAATGAAGGATGCATTAGAACATATCCCCTCTTAATGGAAACTTTTTGAACTCTTAACATAAATTGAAGTTTGGAAAAATTTGCTTCTAAAAAGATTTTGTGAAAATGTCTACAATTTGTTCATTTGTAGGGTAACATAACACTTTGACAGCGTGATCTTCAATAACCTTTTTGATGAAATATATGTAGCTCAATGTGTTCATTATGTTGATGTTGAACTGGATCTTTGGTGAGCTTGATGGCATTTTGATTGTCACACTAGAGTGTGGTTGAAATCCACTCTGAAAAGATCAATTAAAGCTACAAGGATTCTTGACCCACCTTAATTGCTGCTTGATACTTCGCTTGAACTAAGGAAAGAGCAAGAGTTTGTTCCTTATTATGAGTCGAAATGATTGGTTGAAAACCATGACTAAAATAAGAAGCTATAGGGCTACTAGCTTAATCGAAATTAATGAAATCAACCAATAAAGGAATGGCCCCTAAATTGCAATGTATCTTAAATTGAATTATGAACATATTTATGAACTTAATGAGAACTGTGACCTCAGATTGAGGACTCTAGCTCAAGAAATCCATATCTCTGGGTCAAAAATACCAAAATCAACCTTCGTTTCAAAAAGTGGCACTATTGTTACTAGGTGAAAGAGAACCCAGGTATTGGACCCTTGATGTGGGTAATTTACCAGAGTTCGTTCTTCCTCCTATATTCAAACAATCAACTTAGACTGTGAAATCAAACACTGATGGGCAGAGTGTTCATTGATAGAGCTAACACAACATGAGTTGGTAATTTGTATCGCTAAAATTGTGGAGAAGGTAGACACGCTGGATAGGAAATCACAAGTCTTGCAAAGGTTTTGAGGAACTATGTTAATTCCTCCTATGACAATGAAAATGAATAGCAACCACCTTTCTAGGTGGACCCCCCTCTTGAGATATGATCAAGTGACCTTGTCATCCGAAGAAAAGCACAATGTAGGGAGTTGCTATGTTATGTCTATCAATTTATATTTTATGTTAGTTTATAGTCTAAAAGGCAATATGATTATTTGAAACACTATTAATGGAAAAAAATGAACTTATGTTACTAGCCTAGTTTCCCTAGTCGCAGATTAGTGGCCATTTTTTTTTTGTTATGCATATTTGCTCAGCAAAAGGCCTTATCTTTAAAAATAAGGTGGCTCCATTGGTAGCATCCTTTTCTTGGAGGGTGGTTAAAACTATGACTTGTTTGAAATCAAAACTTTGACAACTAATATAGAAAATTGGTTGTCATCTTTAAAAATAAGGTGGCTCCATTGGTAGCATCCTTTTCTTGTAGGGTGGTTAAAACTATGACTTGTTTGAAGTCACAACTTTGACAACCAATATAGAAAATTGATTCTCCAATCGAAAATGCTGGAAAAAAGCTACTGCTAGTAACATCAATTATATTTGGAGTTAAAATTACGATATGATTAAATTTGTGGGTTTGACAACCTGCATCGTCACAAATGAAAAACATAAAACAACTCTTACTTAAAAAAGTGGTACTACTGAAAATTTATTATTATTATTTTGGTTAAATTGCATTAAAAATAAATACTTAAAAAAGTGGTACTACTGAAAATTTATTATTATTTTGGTTAAATTGCATTAAAAATAAATAATTTGGAACTGTTTTTTTGGTAACGAAGTTTAAAAAAAAGGGAAAAAAATACATATATGCCTTTTTAAAAGAAAAATTGCTTAATACCATTAAAAAAGGAAAATATGCGTCTTTTTTTTACTTAACAATTTTTATTTTTTTTTTTTAAAATACATAAAAATACTTTAAAAAACAAATTTTTTATTAAAAAAAACATAGATTAAATATAAATTGGAAAAAGAAAAACCCAAAAAATCAATTTAAAAAATGAAAAACTAAAATTAAATTGAAAACTCAAAATCAATAAATTTAAAAAAATAAAATTAAAGTAATAATTGGGAGGTGATGCCAAGGGTTTTGCATTTTTCCTTGTTTATGTATAACATATCACAACCCTGGCTTGTTGCTTGATTGCTTCAGTCTCTCATTTTTTTTATTAATTTATTTATTTATTTATTTTTTTTTATTTTTATTTGATTCAATTTAACAAAAAAAATTATTAATTTCAAAATTAAGGCTTTTGTAATTTGAATTATGTTGAGAAAATGCTTTGGATCCAAGAAGTGTGGTTCATCTCCAAAAAAATCTTTCTTGGTTCAAAAAGTTGACTACAAAATATAGATGTGATGGATCTGGAATCAATTTCTCAACAAAAAATATTAATATTTTTTGTAGTATCATTTTTTAATGTTATTTTGAATGACATTTTTCATAATTTTGTGATGGTACATGTTGTGAAGACCATTGTTTTAATCAATTTGTAATTTTAACTCATGAAAATAAAATTGATGTTATTGGTGGGATATTTCTTGAAGATAAACCATACTTGTTGGTTCGAAATGTTGATTTCAAAATTAGATGTGATGGATCCAAAAGAAATTTCTCAACAAAAATTATTAATCACATGTTATTGAGGTCTTTGTTTTAATTAGGTCGTAATTTTAACTCATGAAAATAAAAATGATGCTATTGGTGGCATCCCTTTTCCATTCGAAGGCCATTTTTCCATCAAGTTTTTGTAATGGTATTTGTTGGCAAGACTATCATTTTAAACATGTCATGGTTTTAACCATCTTTTTAAAGATGAGTGCTACCAACGGTACCAATTTTTGAAACAAAGGTAAAAATAGCCACTAAAAAACATCTAAAAAATGAGAACTTTGGAGAGTTTTCATAAGTTGATAATTTGATTACACCTCATATATTAAAGTATCATTTTATTTGATTACCAAAGGCTCTAATGTGGCATTTTCATATATCAAGAAAAACAACAACAACAAAAGAAATATTAAAATGAATATGAGTCAAGTATAAAATGCTACCAACTAATTGATGATATGAGGAACCATCTAATTCAGGTGTAGTATAGGTGGAAACAAGTTTGACTTAAAATTGAAAGGGAGAAGGTGTCTATTTACGATTTTCTATGTGAAGATAATAAAGAAGGTCACATGCATTCTTACACTAGGAAAAAAATAACTTCTTTGGTTTGCAATACTTGGAGGCCAAGGAAATAATGTAAATAGCCTAAGTCTATCATTTGAAAGTGTTCATAAAACACTATATATGATTATAAACATCAAATGAAAATTTATGTGAGATTTATTTTTTCAATGTAAGCCACCCTTTACTTCATCTCCCATGTTCAATATTACCATTAAATGCTTATGGTCTTCATTGGAAATTAAAAATTTCTTATTGATGCCCTTGGAAGTATTAATAATATCACAAATGATTAGGCCATATTGTTTTTTTGCCCCCAAGGAAAAAACGTAATTTTCATTAAATAAATTGAAAATTACATGTTGTAGATGCTAGAAGCATACATTGCATGTGTAGTCATGCAACTATCTATGTTGATATCTATCCCAAGTTGGGAGATTGTTAATAATTACATAGGATATGTTTCTTGAAAAATATAAACATAATATACAGAGCAAAAATTTTAAATACATCAAAAATCTTGTAAAGACAAATAAATCAGGGCTTGATGGCCTCAATATACCGTTGGTCCTCATATCGTCAATGACAATATTTGTAGAAGTCCTGATTAGTCTATTCCTGGATCATCCAAAGCCCCCGTGGCTGGTGCGAGGCCTTGTTGGATGGTTCATCATAAACTTGATTGCGTTCCCTGTATATATGATGACAAGAGATATAATTAAATTGTGTTTTCAGCATCATAGTTTCATCCAAAATATTCTAGAGTGTGTGTATGTGACATGCAGATTGGTGGTTAAATTGGTTTATGATTAGTTTGAAATAACCAAAAATATGAATGCAACGACATCCCTTCTCAAGTGAAAAACATAATAAATGACAGAGTGTAATGAGTTAAATAAAATTATTTGTCCCATCCCCTAGTCCCATCTGAATCTTATAGAAATGATTATTTGTGATGTGTAGTAAGATACCCCCACCATAGCCATGTAGCCGTGCCAAGCCATCAAAATATGCCCATCGAAAATTCTTGTCAATAATCTTAGCAAAGATATTACGAGTTGTGTGGGGACGGTCTTCCTCTGGGATATTATGATAAATAGGGATGAGGTGAGATGTGACATGCGGCCAACGAGGTAAGATACTAGAGAAAATGAGTTTGTTCCTTTGAAGACAAATACTCCAGCAGATCAAAATGGGAATTTTCCGGATCCTATGTGTATGTGCTTCCGACCACCACAATTGCCATGCTTCCAATATATATGCACCTTGCCACCTAGATTGAAGTTGCAGTAGTGTGAGTACCTTTTGCCAAAAAGAAATAGAAATAGGACATGTAAGAAATAGGTGATAAATAGATTTTGAAGCCTATTTGTAGAGAATACACCAGGTTGGTCTATGATGAGTTCGCTTTTGGAGATTATCCCCTGTGGGTACATTGTTGCGAAGAATGCACCACACAAATAACTTAGCTCTGGTGGCGCCTTCAATTTCCAAAGACCATTCCACCACCAAGAAGATACAGGGGCTTGGGGGTTTATGACCAGAGTATATAAAGAGGTAACCATGCTTAGGGGAGTATTTACCATTTTGTGAGTGTGCCCAATTTAGCTCATCCTCCCCCTCAGTGATTCGAACATGAGATTCAGTAAGAGAATTAATATAAGATTTCCAATTATTTTTTCAGATAGGAGGAATGCCCAACAGTTCATCAGATTTCCAGGCTTGTCTAAAGATAGTAGAGTTGTCCTGGTCAACAATATGGGCAAGTATAGTAATACCATCATTGATAAGGAAGTGAAGAGATTCCTGTGGTAACTATAAGCATTCCCACATCTAGACTAGGGATCCAAACTAATGCGAACCAAGTGACCTTTCCCAATCCTCCAGGTTAATCCATCTCGGATAAATGTAAGTGATTTGACAACCACCCTCCAAACCATAGACATGTTTGATCTGTTCCAAGTAGGTTTCCTAATCCAATCGAGAGAATGGAGAGGGGAGATGTACTTCTATGTGACCATTTCTCACTAGAGGTTCCTGGAAGTAAGAACATTCCATCCCATTTTGGCTACTAAAGCACTAGCAAAGGCTTCTAAGTTTTTCATACCCCATCCTCCCCATTTCTTTGGAAGAGCAATAATATCCCATCTAACCCAAGAAAAGGTGCGCCCTTCTTGTTTTCCCTTCCACAAGAATCTGAAACACAACTGTTGTATTCTGTGTAGTATTTCCCTTGGAATCCAAGCTAGAGACATCCAATACACCGGAGTACCTTCCAAAACTGATTTGATGAGAATGAGTCTGCCAACCCTAGATTTCCATCTATGATACCAGACATTCAGATGCTTTTTGATTTTTTCCACAAGCGAAACCCAATTAGAAATATTGTACTTAACATGCTTGAGGCAAAATCCTAGATATTTAAGCCCTTCATCAAAGGGGAGGATGGTATACAAAAATCTCTGTTGCACTGTGTCGATTTCATTTGGAGATCAGCTAATAGATGTTAGAGTCGATTTTAGTTGGTTTCATTCCATTCTAGTAGAAAAATATAATGATCGAAGAATAGAGGAGAATAATGTAATATCACCAATAGATGCATTAAGAAATATGAGAACATCTTCAACAAAAATGAGGTGGGTAAGGACGTAGCTATTAGTGATCTTGATGCCTATCAGTCTACCCAATATTTTTTCCTTTGATATGTATCGACTCAGCCCTTCCATGACTAGCAAGAAAAGAAGTGGTGAGAGTGGAAAATCTTGTCTAAGGCAATGCTCAACATGAAAAAAAGGTGAGGCAGAGCCATTGATAAGAACACTATATGAGACATTATAAATACAACACATAATCCATTGAATGAAACTTAAAGGAAAGATCAAGTGAGTCAATAGCATCCTTAGGTAGATCCATCTAGTGCGGTCAAAAGCCTTAGCCAGATCGATCTTAAGTATCATACCTTTTAACCTCTTGATCTTGATGGAGTGAAGGACCTCTTGTGCAGTACCAACTGCTTCATGTATCTGCCTGTGGTTGAGGAAAGCAAATAGTTATAGAGATATATACTCATATAAGATAGGCTTATCATGATTTTCTATAATATTTGCAATGATATTATATATGCAGTTGCAGAGAGAGATAGGCAGTAAGTCATTGAAATTATGGGGATCATCCGATTTGGGTATGAGATAAATGAAGGTAGAATTAAATGCATCATACATTTGGCCACTAACCATGCATTATTTAATAACCTGAAGGAGATCATTACCAAATACTTCAAAAAAGGAAAGGTAAAATTCAACCGGCCATCCATTCGAACCAGGGCTTTTGTCTTTCTTGAGCCATTTGAGAGTGCCTTCTAGTTCTCCCAGAGTAACAGGGTAAACAAGATCCTCCCCCACTTCATGATTTACAAATCTAGGGAACAACCCAACCACCTTGATGATCTCTGCAAGGGTAGCATCCTATGGAGATTTGAATAGCTGACTGAAATGTGATGTACTAAGGGTAGCCAGTTTATTAAAGGTCTTTACATGGTGACTAATGTCATCCTCAAAGTGCCATATGGTGTTGATAGCTCGTCAACCATTTGCAAACTGATGGTAAAACTTCGTATTATCATCCCCAGAATGTAGCCAAATATATCAACTCCAAAGTCTCCAAGTTTCCTCTCTATCCTTCAAGATTCTGTTCCGGTCTACTTTAATTTTGATTAGTTGATCTTTGGCTTCTGGGGATTCAAAAACCACATCCATCCATGTCCACCAAATTTTCAAGTTCAACTTTGATGTCTTTAAGAATATGGTCATCCTTAAGTCTTTTTTATTTGGTCCATTCAATAGATTTGTGTTTGAGACAGAGCATATTTTTAGCAAATGCTTCAGAAATAGATTGACCAGGAGAACGTGGGTGAGCCTTCCAATAATCAATGACCATATTAATGTACCCCTCATCTTTGATCCAAGTGTTGTTGAATTTATAGGCGGCTATTGGCTTATGATCAACACTAGAAAATCCAAGATAAATGGGAGAGTGATCAAACAGGCCACTTGAGCCCACCCATTGCCTATATAATGAAAAATGGTCCATAAGAGGTTCTTTGATGAGGAAACTATCTAACATTCTGGAGAGCATAGCTTCTCCAGTCCTCTGATTATGTCAGGTAGGTTGAGACCGCACCATAGGCATATTAGATAGGTGATGGTCCTCCTATAGAGAACTGATATGATCAGATAGGGTCAATTTGCACATTGTTTCCCCATGATTCTGCATGGCCAATAGAAAAATTAAGATCGCCTCCAATAATGATATTGTCAGCTTGCATGTATGAGAGATTAAGGAGATTTTCGCAAAAATATGCTCGGTTGATGCAGGGTCCATAAACATTAATTAGTCTCAGTTCCTTCCCGAGATCAGAGGTAAATATATTAGCTCCAATGATACCCTCCCCTCCCCAAATATTAAGAAGTTTAGAAACACGAGGATTATATCCCATTGCCAGACCACCAGATCATCCATGGACATCCAATGCATTAAAATAACAACAATGAACAAGAGCTTGTAAAGTGGGTATGATTTGGTCACATGGTGCTAGAGTTTCTTGAAGAAATATGATGTCCACCATCTCAGTCTCAAGCAGTCTTCTAAAGGCTATTTTTTTGGCTAAACTAGCCATCCCATGATAATTGTAAGATAACCACTTCATGGAGAAATAGGAGGGGGAGAGGTCAATTCTCTAAGGACCTTATCAATGGGAGTTGTCGACCATGAGCTACTTCTAATCCTGCTTGGAAAATAGCCTTAGACATATTGGAGTGTCTGCCTCGAGGGGTTTTAGAAGGCACGGGGCCGAAAAAATTCCGATGCCACAAAATTTGCCAGAAGAGGGCTTTGAATTTGAATGAAGGTTGTAGGGATCACTCCGACTAGAATCAATGGAATGATTAGAAGAGGGAATGGGTCGAGGGACTTCAGGAATAGATGGAGGAGTGGTGGTAAAAGTGGGAGGAGAGGGAGTGAGAGGGCACGTAATAGAGGGGGGATAAATGCAGGTGCAGAGATGCATTGCGAAATGGATGTATTGAGATACAAATCAAATAAATCTGCACAATTAAAAGGGGGCGCATAGGAAGAAATTCTTGCAATGATGGTAGAAGTTTGGACAACCGCATGGGATTTGGTGATGTGAGGAGATGAGGGATGAACAACTACCATGCTTGGTCCTTGATTTGACTGGGTGGTCTTTGATGAGCAATCATTAGCCTATGGAGGTGTCTTACACCACAAACCAGAGGGTTTTTCCTCCATAATATGTTCTGGCTGAGCCATTGATGTAGAGC
Source organism: Pinus taeda (assembly GCA_000404065.3). Classification (NCBI taxonomy): domain Eukaryota; kingdom Viridiplantae; phylum Streptophyta; class Pinopsida; order Pinales; family Pinaceae; genus Pinus; species Pinus taeda. Next base: position 20,303 of record APFE030670604.1, on the reverse strand, counting down.
TGGAAGCAAGTAAAGGGTAATCCTTATACAAGTGACAAATTTTGTGGCATCACTGACAACAATAGGGTACCCCTCATAGTCAAGCATCTAAATGCAACATTTGTTTCTCCATTGAATATGCAAATTCTCCTCTAATCATTATCTTGTATCCAAATGCACCAGTATGCGGGCCATTGCCATGTTCCCAGTGACGATGTAATATTTGTCGTAGTCCAAGAAGGTCTCCAGGGCATTACCAATTTTCTTAAAGACATCCTCATACTAGAAGTGAAGCGGCAGTCCAGGAAGACAAACCCAAATTGGGCCTGCCCCCAAATGTTCACGCTCTGGGTCAAAGAGAGGGCTCCATCGCTTCAGTAGAACCAGTGCAAGCCCACTGTGACAGTACTTAGAAAGGACCTAGGGAATGAATTTAGGACGTTGAAAGCAAAGTGTAAACCAACCTCGAGAAAGAGTGACTATCGAAGGTAGTTCATCAAGCATCTAACACCAAAACTATTAAATTCCACTGACACAATCGAGCAACAATATATGATCTTCCACAAACTTATCCTACTAGTACCCTATATGCTGTATCGAGCACATCACCCATATGCAGGTCTTCACCAAAGGTAAGAGATATCTTCTTGCTCCCAGCCTTAACTCCTTTGTACTTCTTAGCAGTCCTAACCAATTTCCTGTGGGAGGGTTAACAGATGGAGTGGATGTTAAAATTGGAAACTAGGGCCAAACTCCAGGTGGGTCATATTTTTTATGGTCACTGATATTTTTATTGGACCCATCTCATTGAGAGGTGTAGGATTGATCTAAAGATCATTCGATTCCGATAAGTATTTATGAAGTTATGAATATAATTATGTTGTGGACAAATTGTTAAGTTAGCCAGCAACTTATGTAGGCTCAGAAGCCCAAGAGTCATGTCTATTCAACCTCTACATTTTAGTATAAATAGAAGAGGACTTGAAGTTATTTCTGCCCACACTTGGATCTCTTCCTCTCTCTACTTGTCTTTGGGTTTTAGTAGGAGGAGAGATCCTAAGGAAAAGATAGAAAAGCTGGAAAAGCCGAAAAAGCCGAAAAAGTTGGAACTGCCAGAAAAGCCAGAACTGCCGGAAAAGCTAGAATAGCTGGAAAATCTAGAAAAGCTAGAACTGCCAGAAAAGCCAAAATAGCTGGAAAAGCCGGAAAAGCTAGAAAAGATGGAAAAGCTGGAAAAGCAAAAAAATCCGAAAAAACTAGAAAACCGGAAAAGCTGGAACCTATCGGAAAAGCCGGAAAATACGGAACTACCGGAAAATCTAGAAAAGCTAGAAATACTTGAAAAGCCAAAAAATTCAGAAAATTCAGAAAATCCGGAAATGCCGGAACTGTCAGAACTGCTGGAAAAGCCGGAACTGCTGGAAAACCCAGAACTACCGGGAACTGCCGAAACAGCCGGAGCATCTGTCTCCAAAGGAAGGCAGCATGATGTATGAGATCATGGGCAGCATAATAAGCAACATGATGATATGAGCATGGGTAGCATAATGATGCATGCTGATATGAGTATGGGCAGCATGATGTATGAGATCATGGGCAACATAATAAGTAGCATGATGATATGAGCATGGGCAACATAATGATGCATGATGATATGAGCATGGGCAACATAATGATGAGTGAGATCCTAAGCATGGGCAGCTTGATGATGAATAAGACCATGGAAGATGCAGCATGATGAGCAACATGAAGATGAGAGTAGCTCAGTCATCAAGGTTCAACACATGTGACAGTACAGCAAGGTGTCACATCGTAATGTGCAACAAATAGACGAGATGCAACACTATGATAGGTGAACGAGTCACCTTAGAGAATCAATTGAAGCAATATGTCTTCAACAGATCTCATGTCGATATCAAAAGTCAAAGTGATTGAATTCTATTGTAAATGTACTATCTCTCTCACTTTCTCTGCTGAACTTTGAAGAAAATAAAAGAAGAATTGATCAATGGTTTCCCCACATTGTGGGGTTTGTCCCTGGCTAACGCCACATCTTGTGTCCTCTTGTCTTGGCTTGTCTTCTACGATTTATATTTATGTTCTATCTGTAGTTTACTTTATGCTGATGTGATTGCTAATGTGGACAAGAAATTGAAATAAATTTCTGTAGCATAGAACATACCTAAAATTAACATGGTATCAGAGCTAAGGTGAAGACAACGCCCAATCAAGAGTGAAAGAGCAATCACCAAAGACAATAGGGACAAGGATCAATGGGTTCCACATCTCTCTTCTAAGTTCACAAAGGATGAAGTCGAAGCAGAGCATATTATTGAAATGGTGTAGCGGAAGTCTCTGATGGTGCATCTAAAGATCACTTCATTGGGAAGTTCAGATCTAAGGGTGGAAGGAAAGGCAGATGCCTTGGTTGCAATAAGTTCGGCCATTATGCGAAGGAACGTACGAATGGCAGAGACACATATCTTGATTAAGATAGCAATCATTCCAGGGACATCTTCAATGATCAAAGGAATGACTAGTAATGCAGGTCATCAAGGAAATGGTCGACTCTTCAAAGAAAGCAAGGAACCCAAAATCACTTTTATGTACCTGATCGGAAGAAGAACCTAGTGTCCATCTCGGAAATGGAAGTTTAAGGTTTCAGGGTGGCACTCATCGATGGAGAGGTACGTGTTTGAAAATAGATTTTTCAAAGATGTTTTAGAGTTCAAGGTTGTATCAAGTCCACTAGGGACCATGTCCATTGACTTAGCACCAGAGGTCTGTGAGTTTGATGGTGACCAGGATGCTTGAATTCAAAAAAAGCATGAAGGTACATGTTTGATATGTACCAAAGGAAAATTTTACAAGGCGACTATTCCCCTCATGTAGCAGGTCCATAGGTTTGGAACAACCCGTGGAGTTTGAGATTCATGAACGGGAATCTCATGTATACAGGTGGAAGAAAGCCCTCTATGGCTTGAAGCAAAACACCCCGGGCATAGTATGAGAGGATTGATAGTTGTTTGATGAAGCTGATATTCACTAGGAGTGAAACTGATCCAAACCATTACCCGAAGGTTTTGGATGATAGACCTCTCATACTGGCACCTCATAAGGACGACCTATTTCTGACAGGTGCAGACCCTCTCATTTGCAGAAGTAAGAGGGAGTTGTATTCCGAATGTGGAATGATAAACTGCAAGCCTGTGACTACCTCGAGGATATTAACTTTCAAAAGTTATATGGTAGTGATGTGGGACCAGATTTGGGAAATGCCTCTGAGTTTCATAAACTCAATCACGTTGATGTTCTTGGTGAACTCCAGACATATGTTTTGCAATTAGCATGGTGAGCTCATATTCGGTTGAGCCTCACTGGATTGGTGCCAAGAATCCTCTGAGATATCTTTGGGGCACAATCCCTCATGGATTGAGATACACTACCAAAAATATGAAAAATGCATGATTATTCGAATTCTGACTGGGCAGGCAGTGTGGAGGATCACTAGAGCACTTCTCAGTGCTAGTTCTCTTTGGATTCTGCTTCAATATCATGGATGAGCGGGAAGTAGAAATCGGTTGTTATAAGTACCTCCGAGACTAGATACATAACTACGAGTATGACCTCATATGAAGTTGCCTGGTTGTGGAAACTCTTCAGTGAGTACAAATGATGAATACCACTGTGATTCTCTGCGATAACCAGAGGCGGGATTCGGTTATTGAGGAATCACGTATTCAATGATTGCTCCAGTAGATAGAAATTAGATACTACCTTATCTGGGATATGGTAAGTCGATGAGCAAGGAGGTTCCATCGTACTGAGATGATGTACAGGTCACTACACTTTGTCAGAGCCCCTGGGAAAGATCAAATTTGTGATTTTCCCAAATGACTTGGAGTCGTCGAGGGACCCTTGTAAAAGGGTCCTGCATGTTGCATACATTGAGCTCTGGGAGCTCTAGGGGCTTGCAGGTCTTACTGGAGCAACATACGACCACAGGGTGACTCACCCTTCCCTAGTGGTGCGCACTGGGACAGGATGATTCGCTCTCCTGTGGACATGATGATTCGTTCTCCTGTGGACAAGATGATTCGCTCTCTTGTGGGACAAGATGATTCACTCTCTTGTGGGACAGGATGATTCGCTCTCCTATGAACAGGATGATTCGCTCTCTTGTGAACAAGATGATTCGCTATCTTGTGGGACAAGATGATTCGCTCTCTTGTGGGACATGATGATTCGCTCTCCTGTGTAGTATGATGATTAATTCTCCTATGAGGTGTAGATGATGTGTTCTCCATGATGATTAATTCTCCTGTGAGGTCCTACTAATGTGTTCTCCATGACGATTGTGTAGCAGGGTGATTAATTCTCCTGTGAGGTCTAGATGATGTGTTCCCATGACGATTGTGTAGCAGGATGATTAATTCTCCTATGAGGTCTGGATGATGTGTTCTCCATGACGATTGTGTAGCAGGATGATTAATTCTCCTGTGAGGCCTAGATGATGTGTTCTTTATGGTTATTGTGTAGCATGATGATTAGTTCTCCTGTGAGGACATGATTGATTAAGTTCTCCTGTCGAGGCATCCTACCCATGCAGTTTGGGACTCATGGGAAGTACCTCTCGTCTGATCAATGAGTAGGGAAATGAGGATAGGGACGGTAGTAATATCGATGGATGCATCACTGTATCTACCGTACTCCCTATGCTAGGATGACCTTCATTGATCTAGGATGATTGGTACTGGTCTGGGACTAGTGGTAGGAGTTGTAACCACTATGACATTGACTTCAGGTCGGTTGAGGACTGGTCTGGGACTAGTGGTACATACTCTAAGACTGACTTCGAGTCAGTAGGGTACTAGTCTGGGACCAGTGGTAGGAGTTGTACCTACTATGACACTGACTTCGGGTTGGTTGAGGACTGGTCTGGGACCAGTGGTACACACTCTGAGACTAACTTTGGGTCAGTGGAGAATGGTATGACACATTCTCAATCAATTCTTCTTCTTCATGGTTCAGCAGAGCTAAGTTGAGCAAAGCAGAGCCAATAGAGTTGAGCAGAGCCAATAGAGCCGAGCATAGGAGAGCAGAGCCAGTAGAGCAGAGGAGAGCTAGTAGAGCCAGCAGAGCAGAGTAGAGCCAACAGAGTTGAGCAGAGAAAAGCAGAGCCAGCAGAGTAGAGCAGAGCCAACAGAGCCAACAGAGCAGAGTAGAGCCAGCAGAGTTGAGCAGAGTAGAGTAGAGCCAGTAGAGATGAGTAGAGAAATGCAGGGCACTGATGGCAGAGATAGTACAATTGGACATATGGATCAGCAGATGGAGTTCTCCCTAGTTGAGAGGGAGTGTTAAAATTGGTAACTAGGGCTAAACTCCATGTGGGTCATATTATTTATGGCAACTGATATTTTTATTGGATCCTTCTCATTGAGAGGTGTAGGATTAATCTAAAGATCATTCAATTCCGATAAGTATTTATGAAGTTATGAATCTATTTATGTTGTGGACAAATTGTTAAGTCGACGAGAAACTTATGTAGGCTCAGAAACCCAACAATCATGTCTACTCAACCTCTACGTTTTAGTATAAATAGAAGAGGACTTCAAGTCATTTCTACAAACACTTGGATCTCTTCCTCTCTCTACTTGTATTTGGGTTTTAGTAGGAGGAGAGATCCTAAGGAAAAGTTGGAAAAGCTGGAAGCGCTAGAAAAGCCGAAAAATCCGGAACTGCCAGAAAAGCCAAAAAAGCCGGAATAGTTGGAAATGCCGGAAAAGCCAGAAAAGTTGGAACTGCCGGAAAAGTCGGAAAATCCGGAACTGTCGGAGAAGCCAGAACTGCCGAAAAATATGGAACTATTGGAAAATCCGGAATGCTGGAAAAGCCAGAAAAGTCAGAAAAGCTGGAAAAGCTAGAAAAGCCGGAAATGCCAGAATTGTCAGAACTGCCGGAAAAGCCGGAACTGCTGGAAAAGGAGTAACTACTGGGAACTACCAAAACAACTGGAGCATATGTCTCCGAAGGAAGGCAACATGATGTATGAGATCATGGGTAGCATAATAAGCAACATGATGATATGAGCATGGGAAACATAATGATGCATGATGATATGAGTATGAGCAGCATGATGTATGAGATCTAGGCAACATAATAAGTAGCATGATGATATGAGCATGGGCAGCATAATGATGCATGATGATATGAGCATGGGTAGCATAATGATGAATGAGATCATGAGCATGGGCAACTTGATGATGAATAAGACCATGGAAGATGCAGCATGATGAGAAGCATGAAGATGAGAGCAACTTAGTCATCAAGGTTCAACACATGTGATAATACAACAAGGTGTCACACGGTAATGTGCAACAAATAGACGAGATGCAACACTATGATAGGTGAACGAGTCACCTTAGAGAATCAGTTGAATCAATATGTCTTCAACTAATCTCATGCCAATATCAAAAGTCAAATTGATTGTCTTCTATTGTAAATGTACTATCTCTCTCACTTTCTCTGCTGAAATTTGAAGAACATAAAAGAAGAATTGATCAAGGGTTTCCCCACATTGCGGGGTATGTCCTTGGCTAGCACCACATCTTGTGTCCACTTGTCTTGGCTTGTCTTCTGCGAGTTATATTTATGTTATATCTGCAATTTAATTTATGCTGATGTGATTGCTAATGTGGAAAAGAAATTGAAATAAATTTCTCTAGCATAGAACATACCTAAAATTAACAGTGGAAGAGGTGGCAATGCCAGTCCTAACCTGTGGTCTCCCGCCCAAATCTGGATATGGAAGAGAGGTTCCAATGAAGAATCCTGAAGTGGGAGGGCTTGAAATTAGAGGAGGCAGGACGGGGGAAGGAAGGAAAGATGTATGAGGATATTGAGGGCCCAGGTTCGAGGAAAAAAAGGGATATGGTTTTGGGAGGTGGGAAAAATGGGGGGTTCCAGTGAAAAAGAGGGAGAGGACGGGTCCAAATAGGACAAAAGGAAATGGAATGATGCTAGAGAGGGATGGGAATAGTCAGTACCCAGCACGAAGAAAGAGTCATCACGTGAGCCAAAAACCGAGTACGAAGAAGTTGACAGACTGGTCGACGGTAGAAATGGTTGAGCCAAGAAAAAAAGGGTGAGGAAAATCTGGAACCGAGAAAACCCTAGGATCACCTGCCAACGTTGAAGGAATATGCAATGAGATGTTAGAAGTGGTGAATGACATTTGTGGAGAAGAAACCATCTAGATGGGAACCGAATCATAAGGATCCTTAGAATAATATACCATATCCTCCTCCATCATAACCAAAAAACATCGAGAGGAGGCAGCCCAAAAAATGCATCGACTGACAGTTTCCCAAACAAAGACCGATGAGTACCCCAGGTTCCAGAATAATGGAATAAGGACAGTGACAATATATAGTTGCAGTTAACAAAGAGGTAAGTATAGGAGCCTAGTCCCAATCATGAGTAGAAGGAGCCCCAGGAGAGTGCGCTCGAGAACCAGGTCTGATAGATCATTGTAGCTCCATCGATCTCCCATGATTAGTTTTGACAAGACTTACAACAAGAGTTCATAATAATATAAATGTCAACATTTGTGCCTTCATTAGGCCATATGGTTGTTGTTAATGTTGTTGAGTATTTAGCTAATTTTCTGCTAATAAGTAGCTGGTTTGAAACCCCCATGGTGAGGCATACTAGTATATACCAACATATTTACTAAGGATTCCATCCATAAATTTGAAAAATCATCCATTAATATTCCCCATAAAAATTCCATCCATAAATGTGAAAAATCATCCTTTAAGATTCCTCATAAAAATTTGCTTGAAAATTTGTAATACCTCCAGTCTTTAATCCCCCGTAGATATTGAAATTGTAATTATTTATGCTAATGATGTATGTATGGGGAAGTAAATGTAAATGGGTTAAAATTTTTATAGCTCAAAATGATACCCACTTGGGCCTGCTAGGGAAGTATCCCAAACTGAAGCTTGGAATGAAATAAAAAAACCATGGAAACCCTAGAAAAAGCTTACTTTTTCCTCTTCCATGTCCCCTTACACTAGCAAGGAGAGTTTCAGTGCCCTATATGGCTTAGAAAGGAGTTTTGAATGGTCTAACATCTTAAATATAGAGAATTGAAGTAGATATGGTTTCCAAAGTGGACGGATAAGGGTTGAATGTGAAAAATAATTAGAATTTGAAGATAAGGCTGAAAGGAACAATTCAAACTTGGTAAAAAGAGTGTCTATAATCATCTAACCACTCTTGTATACTCATATATAAAACAAAGGCTCTCCATGGAGCAAAAAAAAATATATGTAAGTATAGGTACATACTGCCAAAATGAAAACCTAGTTCTCCTTTAGATAAGCAAACAACAAATAATGAACCCTGATTGTGGGATGTGGTGAGAGGAGGAGATAAGGAAAAGGGTATCAAGGAATACAACTTTTGTAATATTGATTGACCTAATGAGAAATCATCCTTTACCCCAACCCCACAATTTACATGTGTTTTTCATACATTTTGAGCATATGTGTTTGGATTATATTGGTACTAACACTAATGTGCTATGCAGGTAGAAATATATATTGGATTTGGTAGTCTATTTTGTAGCTTATAGGTGTCAGGATTTGTTAGTTTTTCATAGGGCTATATTGTTCTTTTCTTTGATAATTTCATTTCTTCATAAATACATTAATTTCACCCCATAAAATCATAACATTATACATATTTACATCATTATTCATCAACATATGCAACTATGTAGAAAGAAAAATAACATCATCATCAATGTAGTGGAACATAAAGGAACAAGAGAATAAAATCATGTACACATTGAGACGCCAGGATTGGTCGGTGACTAGGGAAAAACCCACTATGGGGAAAACCCTTGCAAATATTCTTCTAATAGATTGTCATCAAATAATTCAACAAAAGAGAGTACAATGCTCCATATATTCACAACAACTAGAATATCCATGAAATGCATCTAAAACATCATAACTATGATTTAGATAATTGTGATGTCCTATCACTGCCTGTAGCCTACTTTCAAACACTTCTATCAATGAGCGAAGTTTTTGGAACACTAAAATATCATCTAGGTGTCTCAGTCGTGAGGAGGAGGAAATGTGTGAGCGACTATGAAAGACATGGTAACTCTCTATGAACTACAATATAGCGACTATGGAAGCTCGATTGCTCCCATACCATTATGTGCTGTTGACACCTAATCCTTGTGATTGGGTGAATTTATGTAAATAGATAAATATGAACAATCATCGAGAGATGAACTAAATAGTCTCCCCCTCATGTATATAAGACCTACCTGATGGAATAGAACACACAAATCTTTTTTGCCTTATGGAGTTACTGCCTGGCCTAACATGGTATCAGAGCCAGCTCCTCTTTAGCTCTTAAGTCCCTTGTAACTCCCTAGTTTTCTCTCCATATAGCTGAGCTGCTCCTCCATATAATTAGCTGCTCCTGACATTACCTGCAACCTCTGTCTACCATATTCCATATATTTAGACCTGCCCCCCCCTCCACTGTCACTGCCAGGTCTAAACACTTCTTTACCTGCGCTCTCTGGACTATCCATAAACGTTTCATAAAAAGCGCTGTTCATATTGCCCCTCCCTTATCTAATGACTGTGGTGCCTCCACGCAGGACTGTCCATACAATGACTGTGCTTGAAATGATCCTTTCATGGAATAAAAGTGTTGTCCTGACATTCCTTTAGCGAATACCTCGACGCCAGTAAGCTGGGCAAAGTGCTATGCATTAATTTTTTTTTTAAAGGGCATGCGATTCTATTCTCCAGCCATTGTATTCTGCAAGGTTGAATACCCACTGTGTTTTCATTACTACACATACCACCAGCAAGCCTCAATGCCATCTCTTCATCAAATTTTCTGTGCTAAACATTTGAACCTATGGCAATTTTGTTTCTCAACATCAACGTGCCAATAGTTTTACCAGATTCCCCTCCATATCCTCTCGCATCTCACCTACCTTCTCTACTATGCAGTGTTATCAGCGCACTAAAATATAATTGCCACATGTCTGAACGTATGCTGGAGCCATCATGAGAGAGAGGTGCAACTAGGGAGAGGTGGTTTCTAGAGAGAGAAAAACAGAGGCACGTCTGAGGAGGAGCCACTCGTGTGAAGCAATTGCAGGTCATAACTATTTCATAGGAACACATCAAAGATGGTAATAGAGATAATATTTTATATTGCGTGATAATATATTGCCCGAAAGACTCCATATTTTCTACTGCTCCTGGGCATTGAGCTCCTAAAAAAAATCGATTCATATTTTTATGATTGTATCAGCGCAGAGGCATTAAGCTTAAGTCTTGGAATGGTGTTGGTTCGTATGCATTGAAAGGAGTAGTAGTTTAGCTTTGTGTGCTAAATGTTGAGACTGTGAAGGTGTTTGACTAGCCTTGGTATCACTAAAAAAAAAAGGGGCATTGAGCATGATAATATATTGGAAAGAAACAATTTTGCTCAAAGTTTTTTCCTTATTTTATTAGTCATTATGGGTTTAAGGAATACAATATATTGATAATGGTGCAGTGAGCAGTTCCTTTTTGTCAAGGGCATGGATTCTTGATATATCATATGAAATAAGGTTGAAAATACAAATGGTGATATTCTATATGGATAAACTATAGTTTTGCTCTTTACCAGTAGAAGTATTTTTTTATAGTACACATATTTTTTCTTGCTAGCAGAAGTATTTTTCTATCACCAGAAATAATTTTTTTACAGAATGCATTCAATCATATCCATGGTGCGAATAGTTCTCACTAGCAAGGAGAACTATCCTGAATAGTCCCAGATGATAAAACACACCCTCATTTTCAATGAGTTGTGGAAAGGAGTGTGTGTTGGAGACGGAGACAATGAACCAGTACAACCTACCTCAGACAAAGAGCTCGTCATTTGGGGAAAAAATAATAACAAAGTTTATGCATTAGTCACAACATCTGTAAATGAAGAGGTGAGTCGCCATATTTCGTCATATTCAAATACCTTTGAAGCCTTACAAGAGCTGAAAGAAATCTATGACTCACATTCTGCACTTGAAGTTGTTCAACTCATGATTAAACTCTTCACTCTTGAACTGCAAAATAATGATCCTTTTGCTCTTGCATCTAAAGTAAAGTCTAAAATGCATGATATAAAATCCACTAAGGTTGAATTGGTTCTTCCTCTTATTGATTTTGTCAAGGCACTTTATCCTACTTACTCCAATTATCTTGAGTCATTGCAAGCAAATGGAAATCTCAAAGATATAACCTTTGACTCTCTTATGAAAAAGTTTGCTGAAAGAGAGAAATATTTTGTAAAGAAGATAGCCCCTGAATCTTTTGAAGAGGCTGTGTGCCTTGCTCATAAAGAAAAGCATCATGCTCAATATTCTTCAAGAGGAAGAGGAGGTCGAAGAGGAAGAGGAAGATATTTCAGAGGCAGGGGGGGCAGACATTCTCAAATAGAAAAGGCAAATTTGCACTGCATTCACTGCAAAAGAAATGGATCACATGATGCCTCTACATGTAAGCTACCATGGGAAAAAATTGAGTAGAAAAGAAACCAATAGAAAGGTAAAACTGATGATACAGACAAAGGTAAAGCACCTAAATCTGCTCACTATGTTGTGGCACAATGTAACATTGGAGTAAATGAAGATTTGTTTAATGCTTCACTTACTTCTTGGAAAAATGATTGGTTGCTTGATTAAGGAGCAACCTGCCACATGACTCATAGATTTTTTTTTTTTGAAGATTTCAATGAAAATGTTGATGGAGCAATGTACTTTGCAGACCAATCAAAAATCAAGCCATCAGGGCTTGGCACAATCAGGCTTAAACTGGTTGGTCTTCTAGAATTTCTGCATCATGTTCTATATCTCCCACAACTCAAGAGAAACTTGCTATCCTTGGTCCACATCCGCTAGCAAGGTCACTCCATTCATATGTTTGATGGCAAGCTTGAGGTAAGAAAATCATCTGACCACTCACTTGTCATGAGGGGGATAGAAGAAGAAAGGCTTCTCAAGCTGCAAGGAACCTCTACTCATGCACAACATTTCTCATACAATTCTTATCATGAAGAAGGTACACTTCCATCAAGTTTATTATGGCATGCTAGATTTGGACATTTGAACTATGACTGTCTCCGCTTGTTGAAGAAAAATGGTGTTGCAGGTTTACCTACAAGTCCTAGGAAACTTAAGCAATGTGATGCTTGCATTCTAGGAAAGCATAACAAACAGTCTTTTCATGATTCACATTCAAGAGCACACAGAAAACTTGAACTCATTCATTCAGATTTATGTGGTCCAATGCCTGTTCATTCTGCAAATGGAAATAAATATATCATGACATTTATTGATGACTACACCAGAATGTGTTGGGTTTATTTATTGAAGAAAAAATCTGGTGCTTTTCAAACATTCAAGAGTTTTCATAAATGGATTGAAAATGATGCACAATCTCATATTGGGTCTATTCACACTGATAATGGAAAATAATACACATCAAATGAATTTTAAAACTATCTTCTCCAACATGGGATCAAACATCAAACAACTGTGCCTTATAATCCCCAACAGAATGGTGTAGCTAAAGAATGAATAGGACAATCTTAAATATGTACGATATGCTCTTCTTCCAAAATGTAAAGATAATGTTTTGGGCTGATGTTGTTCTATGTGCTGCATATATAAAGAATAGATGTCTATCTAATGCTATAAGAAACAAGACTCCATATGAAATGTGATATGGACATGTTCCTTCGGTAAAGCATCTCAGGGCCTTTGGTTCCACCTGTTATGCCTTGATACCAAAGGTACATAGAAACAAACTTGGTGCTAGAAGTCGTAAGTGTATATTTCTGGGGTATTCAAACACCTCCAAATCATACCGCCTCTATGATGAAGTAAATAAGAATTTTGTTGTATCTAGAGATGTAATTTTTCTTGAATCACCCAAAATTGACAATGTTGTTGAGTGGCAATGATCACTTGGATGGATTCACAAAAGAAAAATCATTCAATAATTTGATAATCAGATTCCACATCTTGAAGGGGGGATTCCTATACTAGATCAACATGTGGAATCTTCTTCTGAGGAACATTCTCCCCCACATGAAACTCCAACAACATATGATGCTTTAAGTGATGTGATTGATAGAATTGGGAGACTAAATCTTGATTCAGTCCCAACTAAATCAACAGAGCAGCCTGGACCATCTGAGAAAGGTCCCCCAAAGTTGCTGACAAAGACACTTGAAAGTGTTCATCCTGATGAAATTGGAAAGACAAGAACTAGAATTTCAAACCGGCAAAATGGAGGTGATGTGGATGACTCTAATTCACTTGTTGATATGGATGTTTCTTATGATTGTGAATTGAATTTGTCTACAGATTTTGAACCAACTTCCTTCAAAGAAGCTGCTTCTCATGATGAATGGAAAGAAGCGATGCAAAAGGAATATGATGGCCTGATAAAGAATGGCACTTGGAAGCTAGTTGATCCTCCATTAAGAACTAAACCAATTGGCTGCAAGTGGGTCTACAAGAACAAGTGTAAAGCTGATGGTTCACTTGACAAGCACAAAGCCAAGCTTGTGGCAAAAGGTTTTGCGCAGAAGGAAGGGGTCGATTATGAGCAAACTTTTGCCCCCACAGCAAAATGGGCTACCATTCGGACACTCTTTGCCCTAGCAGCTCAGAACAGTTGGAAAGTCCATCAAATGGATGTAAAAGTTGCTTTCTTGAATGGAGATCTAAAAGAGAATGTTTTTATGTCCCAGCCTGAAGGATTTGTTGTGAAAGGACATGAACATAAAGTATGCAAACTTGTGAAATCCTTGTATGGCCTCAAACAAACACCGCGAGCCTGGTATGAAAAACTAACTGAGCATCTTCTGAAACTCAATTTCAAACATTATGATCTTGATGATGCAACTTTGTTTGTCAAGAAGGTTGGCAAAACAATTGTATATCTTGTGGTATATGTAGATGATCTTTTGATGATAGGGAACAATGAAAGCTACATTGCATCCATAAAGAAGGAATTGAGGAAAGGTTTTGAAATGGCTGATTTGTGATATGTTCATTACTATCTTGGTATTGAAGTAACTCAACATCCAAAGTCCATATTCCTTTCTCAAAAGAAGTACATTGGAGATTTGTTGAACATATTTGGCATGACTGAATGTAATCCTCTGACGACTCCAATGGAACAAAACTTAAAGCTCACATCCATTGAGGGAAAATAATTTGAGGATGCAACAAAGTAGAGACAACTTGTAGGAAGTCTCAACTACCTTACTAGTACCAGACCAGACATTTTGTTTGTTGTTGGAATCCTCTCCAGGTTTATGCAAAAGCCTTGTGAGGGACATTGGTCTGCCGCAAAAAGAGTTCTAAAGTACTTCAAGGGAACTCAAGACTTTGGAATCAAGTATACACAGGTGGGCGATTTCAGCTTGATTGGATACTCTGATTTAGACTTCGACGGAGACAATGAAACTGGGGTATCTACTTCGGGTTATGCTATGAGTCTTGGATCAGGAGCTGTCTCTTGGAGATCACGCAAACAATCAGTTCCAACAGATTCCACAACAGAGGCAGAATATGTGGCAGCAGTTGAGGTAACAAAAGAAATTGTGTGGCTCAGCAAAATTCTTGAAGATTTGCAGGTAAAACAAGTACAATCGACTCCACTCATGATTGACAATACCTTGGCAATAAAGTTGGCCAAGAACTGAAAGTTCCATGATCAAACGAAGCACATCAATACTAGATATCATCTGATTCGACATCATGTTGAGGCCAAAACAATCCATCTCCGCCATTGTTCCACTAATGAGCAAATTGCAGACATCTCCACCAAAGCGCTTGGAAGAGAAAAGCTTGAAAGATTCAGAAAGATGCTTGGACTCACCAACATCCCTTCAGATTAAGGGGTTAGTGTAAATAAATAATAGAGTAAATGGAGAGTCATCGGGAGATGAACTGAACAGTCACTCCCTCTTGTATATAATAATGAACAACCTAAATGAATAACACAATTACATTTGAGGAGTTACCTCCTGGTCTGACAGAAAACAACGAATAATTCACACTGCAATTCTTCACAAATAAAATGCTACGGAAATAAAATACTGGAAACTGAGAAAATTCTAGCAAACACATAAAAATTTGACAGTTATTTTTGTACAATTGTTCCTGGAAAAACCCAATGCTAGAAAATCGATGCAATAGATGAGGGTTTTATTATTATGCAACAATGAAAATTTGAGTACAATATGGATGCTAAAACTTGGCACTCCTCAGCAAGAAAATCAGGGAAAATTATTGAGGGGATCTTTTCCTCCTCCACGGGCAATCCCGACACAACTCGCCTCAGAAAACTGGCCGTCCAAAACCCTTGCGCAGATGTTGCGTAGCCTGTAACTTGCACTCCTGGAATCTGCCTCTGAGTCTGAAGTCTTGCCTATTGCTGTTGCTGCAAGTGATCCTCCGACCCTTTGGAAAATTTTCCCGGCCTCAGGACGCTGAATCGACACCATGCTCAGTGAAATCGATCTACCACTCTGAAACTCCCTGCTCAGTCCCTGTGCATGTTGATTTTGGGTAGCATCGAATGTGCTCTAGCTTCGAATTTTTGTGGAGGGGCTAGAACACATGACATCTCTAGAACCTAGAAATTGTTTGGAGAAATTCCACCCGGATGAAGAGTTATTAAAATAATTAATATTTTTAATGGGTTCCCAATTCTAAACTTAGGAAAATAAAGATATTAATGTGTATTAATAAAAGTATGGGTGAGAAGGTTCTAAGTGACAAGGATCAAGCATGTTTTAATTTTAGCCATTGATTAGAGATTAGATAATGACCGTTGATTCATCAACAGGAAAAGTATATGAGGAGGTTTGATGGTCAGTTGGAGATACACCAAGAGATCAAAGAGTTCGATTTTTCTAGGGCGTGGTTTGCTGAGAAAGTCGAGCTAAGTGATTTGAGTTGCAGTGAGGGGCAGTTCGGCAGAGGGACTTCAGTCCAAAGCCAAGGATACATAGAAGAGAGGCAGAGCAACAATAGGAGAGACAACGCAGCTCCAGAGAGGGTGACGCAAAAGCTAGTGGGGCTAACATAGTCCCTTTGAGGCAACATTGGGGTTTTTTTGTGAGGCAGAGAGAGCAACAATTCAACATATCGACTTTTGAGCAAGAGAGGCTCACTGGAACGGTGACACAACTCCTAGAGGAGGTGACGCAGTTCCAGCGGCGAGCGCAGAGCTTGGAGCAGCCATCGCTGCCCATCACTGGGAACAACATTGTCATTTGTGGGGTTTGATCATCCAGTTGCTCAAATTGTCAAAATATTTGTCTCCGGATAGAGGAACTTTTGCTAGGTTTATTCTTTGTTGGGTGAGCTAGATTTGGTATCCTAGTTGTATTCAGAAATTTGCTTAATAATACAAACCCTCTATATGCTGCACCGGTTTTCCCGAATTGGGTTTTTCCACGGACGATTGTCCAAAAATAACAGTGTCCCTTGTGTGATTGTCTCAATTTATTTCAGTTCATGATTTGTATGTATGTGTAGGCTGCAATCGTGTTTTCATCGCTATTTAAGTAATTAAGTAACTTGTTTAAAGTAAAGAACAAATAGGAGATAATAAACCAGTGATTGCAGTAGGATTTATGATGTGTAGATTTAGAATTTTTCACACGGTATCAGAGCATTGTAGATCATAGGAGATTGAAGACACCAGCTGAGAAGATTCAAAGAATTTGCTGCAGAGAAGCAGCTGCCTCGAGTGACAACGTTGTTTCAGAGGCAGAGGAGCAGTTGCAAGAGTGACGCAGAGCCAAAGGGGTGATGCAAAGGCTCACGTAGTGCCTGTGCCAGCATTTCGAGCTTGCAGAGGGAGATGCAGAGCTAGAGAGGAGCCCACGCAGTGACTGCATCAGCTCTTTGGGCCAGCGCAGAGCCTGAGAGGTTCGAATTAGTCAGTTGCCGGGGCTGAGGAAGCAGAGCAGATTCGATTTGAGTAGTTGGTGGGACGCTGTTTTTGTTGGTGTAGAACAATGTCTGTGGAGACAGAGCCGAGGTAGAGGGAGTCACTGCCTTGACAGATTTCTAGCCAAAGAAATATAGATCCGAGTTGCAGCAGCAAAGGAGGATTGGAGAGGAAGTGATTCAACAATTGGCAAGAGGATTTCCGTGAAGGAAATCAGGACTTAGAGGGAGTCTGGAGGAGCTTGTTCCTTTAGAGGATTTCTAGCGCCAAAGAAATCCAAATCCAAGTCTTGCTAGATTGACAGCAGGAGAGGGAGACGAATCCTATTTTTGAGCAGAGATGGCAATGAATGGGTTGAGGGATTAGGACCGATTGGATGGAGCATCCAATTTGTCATCTGGAAAGTCAGGATCCTGGAAATCCTAGACAAACATCGCATCAAAGACTATGCCTTGAAGGTAGTTGCTGAAACAATCGACGTTGATTCGTTGAAGAAGTACGAGGAGGCATAGTCTAAGGCCAAGTGCATGATCCTAGACGGGGTCAAAGATCATGTAGTACCACACATTGCTGAGAAGAACACAACAAGGGAGATGTGGGAGGCGTTGACCACCTTGTATCAGGGATCTTCCGTCCAACGGAAGATGCTATTAGAAAATTAGCTGAGACAGTACCAGATGTAGAAGGGAGAAGAGATCAAGCCATTCCTTCTTAGGCTGCAAGGGATTCGCGACCAATTGACTTCCGTGGGGTCTACACCAGAACTTGAGTTCATGGTTAGGATTGCCTTGAATGTAGTCACCGAGGACTGGGAGACCTTTGTCTAAAGTATCTTGGGCAGAGCGACTCTCCCTAGTTGGGAGGAAATGTGGGCAACCCTTCGACAAGAAGAGCCCGGGAGGATGACCAAGATAGGGAGTAGCTGCAAGGGAGTTCGAGTCGAGGAGGAGGAGGATGTAGTGCTCGCATCGTTGGGACACCAAGTGCAGCAGAAGAGGAAGAAGAAGGACATCACCTGATCCAGGTGGATATTGGTGGCCACCTGCCAAGTCCACCTGGACCCCCACCATTGTCTTTCTCAGCATTTTCAGTTTCCTTAATTGTAGCACAACTTATTTTTAGCAGTTTTTCGGGTCCCGAACTTCCGGAGCCGTTTTGAGGCCCTAAACGACGTTTTTTGGGGAATCCGGGGGCAACATGGGTCCATGGAATGGACCGATGTTGCCCGTTCCAACAATGATAGTGCCCGAATAGATCTTTCTAATGAGCTATTGTATGCGTCAAACGGAGATCATATGCTAAAGTTACGACCCCGGGAAGTTGATGTACCAACTTACCCCCAAACGGGGTCCACAGTTTGGCGTTTCATCTCCTTGGGTTAGGTTTTGGAATGTGAAGGGTTTTTCATTGTGTCTCAAACAATAAATAGGCCTTCGAGCCTCATTGTAACA
>APFE030670601.1:0-17803 GCA_000404065.3 Pinus taeda | reverse complement strand
AGAAAAATGGGAAATGGCGAGTATGCATAGACTACAGAGCCCTAAATAAGGCCACCCAAAAAGACCATTTCCCGTTACCATTCATTGATCAGGTATTAGATAACTTAGCTGGTAAAAAGTTCTTTTCCTTTTTGGACGGATTTAGCGGTTATAATCAGATAAGGATTGCACCCCAGGACCAGGATAAAACCACTTTTACTAGCTGTTACACTGAAATTTGTCACCATGACTATCTGCAGTTAATATGGCTCAATCAATAGTCATATTATCCTCCTTGTCAAGCCTTATACCTCTGCTCTTCATGTCAAACTTAAAAAAAGAGAGAAAGTCACTAAAAAACATGTTTTTATCTCTGGGTACGCAGGTTCTCTCTACCTTGCCTGCGTGTACGCATCCCAAACTCATTGTACCTGCGTACTTGTACGCTCTGTAAGCCAAAGGATGGGTGCGTACCCCTGTAGAGGTCAAAAGGCGCGAGTTTCATCTTTAAAAAGTTACTTGTGGTCACTTCTAGAGCCTTCTAGAAGAGTGTTTGACGTGTATTGAGCGCCTCCAGATGGTTCATGCATCCCTATGATAGAGGAACTTATCCCATCAAGAGAGGAGCTACCCCATCCAAAAGAGGGCGTATCCCATTGATGTTGGAATTGAATAACTTCCTCTAGAACACTATAAATACAGGCCTTGGGCCAGAGGAGGGGAGGTTGAAAGCTGAACATTCCAAAGGGTAGATGCTGCTAGAATTAAGACTTCCATAGAGATTACCATCCTTTCTTGTTGTCATATTGGAAGTGGGTGAGCTTGTCAAAGTAGAGGAAAACTCTTGCTGGACCCTGGAAGGAACTTGCACAACACCAAGGCTCAGCTTGTAATGATTTATTTTTGGTTTCCTTCATACAAATAAGTCCATTCTTCTCAATGATTTGTTGTTAATGAATTGTTTCATATACTCCTTGGTCTATATGTTGAATATGCTTTGTTTTATGGAATATTCAGGTGTTATGTAATCGTTTGATTGTTAGTGTATGCAGGTTTCAAAGTGAAGGAGGAGCTCATCTGGATCAACGAAGCTAGGCTACTACAACAAGCGTTGGACCTAAGGTAAGATCGAAAAACACTTGGTTTCTCATAGGATGATGTATATTTAGAGAAGGATTGCTCTTACTTGTTTTGTTTGTCACTAGAGAGTCTTAGACTCCTACGGAGGTTAGTTTTGTTAGCAAAAATAACTGTTTCCGCATGACATAGTGATCCCAAAGTTTTGTACGGTTCTTCAATTCAGTCCAAAAATAATGTATATATGCTGTAGGACCCTTTTGTACAGTTTCTTTTTTCAGCAAAGAAGTTCATCAATTTTCCGATCTTCTCAAAGATTAACAAAGCCATATCAGATTGCAAGACCTCATTTTTTCTCGCCAGCAAGCACAAGCAACAAAGCTCGTTCATGCTTATAATACTTAAGTGGTTGCATTGGTTATTTCATTTCACCTAATAGCAAAGTAAGTGCTGATTAGAGTAGGTAGGTAGGATTTCAGTTTTCTGTTTGGATAGCAAGCTTGCTGCAGTTGAAGCCCGAAGTGAAGGCCCTAAGCTGTTCAAGTCTGCTGTCATCTTCATAAATAAAGCAGTGAGCAAAGGGAAGTTTTCAGAGTACAACAACAACTAAAGATTATGGTAGTCTGACTTGTTGTTCTTGACTTTTCGCAAGGAAAAGCCATCCCCAAGTGGAGCCACTGTTAGCCTCCCGCTCATAGTAGGTGTTCATATTTCATGATTGACATTTTTACACGCCAAATATGTCATACTCCGCAGGCTGCAATGTTCCATATTTGATACTCAGGCCAAAGAAGTGTCCATGAGAGTGTGCTAGTCTAAGTGCCTTTGCTATATTCCAATTTTGATGAGTTATTCCATTTTTGAATAATTTTACAGTTAAGGGAGGTCCAAAGAGCTTAACCTTGGTCTCCCTAGGTTTCAATTTCCTATTGTAGAATATACAGAATCATTATCTGTCCAAACAGCGTAATCTTGGCATATTCTTAGATAGGTAGAGAAGCAAGGGTGCTCAACAGCCTAATCTAAGCCCCTCGATGAAATAAGTATAGATGTAGTTATGAGAACAGTAAAAAAAAAAAAAAAATTGAAAAGCTGGGTTTCCTAGTTCAAGTGCACCCAAACCAAAAGAAGAAAAAATGCTAGGTAAGTAGGTTGGGTAAGTAGCTTTGTGGTTGCAGAAATCAAGCTATGTGATCCATTTCATGTTTTCAAAGTGTCATATCTATTCAGATCACAAGTT
Source organism: Pinus taeda (assembly GCA_000404065.3). Taxonomy (NCBI): domain Eukaryota; kingdom Viridiplantae; phylum Streptophyta; class Pinopsida; order Pinales; family Pinaceae; genus Pinus; species Pinus taeda. The sequence goes on along the minus strand of APFE030670601.1, from coordinate 15,507 downwards.
GGAGGCAGTGTTCCATTTAAAGGACTTCTAGTGAGGCATGTCTAACTCCCCCCTTCTTCCTCTTCCCCAAATCACTCACTAACTTCCCCTAAAGAGGCCAAGATTTTCTTGATACCTCTCAGATTCATCATTCTTCATATCAGTCGCCTTGGTAAAGTTATGCTTCACTCCAGGAAAGTCCATACTTCCTCTACAACTCTTACTTCTCCTCGACAGCCTAAGATTTACATACTTAGAGCTTTTTCTCATCATTGTCATGTTGACTGCTAACACTACAATGTAACTCCCTATCTATCTCCCCTTCCCCCTACTAAAACTATGTTAATAACTCCCCTATATACTTATTCCCTCCCCCTAGTTGAAATATAACCATAAGTACACTTGGGAATTGCTAAGTTTATTTGAAACTTAGCAAGAACTCCCATTTCCCCCCTCAAACCATCTTCTCATGCATTTCAGAATCCTTCTGATGCACAAAACCCTTGATCACTCTGTAAACCCACTTTCCTAAAGTTTTCCCCCTCGCCGAAATTAAATAATTAAAAAAGGCACTGCGGGCCCCATCCCTTATCCTTCCGTTGCCTTCTCTGTTCCGCCATCCGTCCGATTGCCCGCGCCCTAGATCTACGGTGGGCGAGTCTTTTCCCCTCCGAACTTGTCGATGGTTAGCGTCGAGGAGATGGGCGATTTTCCCGTCGTACTGCCGCCATGCGTCACCCTCTTGATTGTGGTGGAGCCCCCTCCTCCCAAACCACCTGTGCACAAAAGAGGTGCGTCATGAAACCGCATACCACTTCCCCCTGCATGACGTAAGCACTACATCACTGTGCTGTGTCACCCTGCATCGTCACCTTGCCACATCACCCTGCTGACGTTGACCACTGTACCGTTGACGTCACCTGGCGAAAAAGGGTGCAAAGTGCGAAATCGATGCTTAGGAAGATCGGAATGAAAATCTGAGGTAGTTTTTGATGCACGATTATTGCTTAGCGATATTAGCATGATTAGCGGCATAACTAAGGAAAAAGGGCCAAAATGGAAAGCCTCGATTTGCAGTAGCTATTTTTTCCTTGAAAGGAAGAAATGGGGTGATTTGACAGTATCGAGAATATAAAGAGGATCAATAGAGAAAGAGAGGCCCGAATCAAATGTTAAAGAGTATCACAGGAAAGATAAAGCCCAGATTCAATTAAAAAAGTATCAGTGAAGCAGAAAAGAGTATCAGATCAACAATATCAAAGCAGCTGAACATTAAAAGCCTCCATCAAAGTCAAAGAAAGCGGTGAAGCCACTTAAGGCTCTTAGATCACAGTTAATGCACATCAAAGCCACTCAAGAGTAGTGGAGGAGAGATCAATGCACAGTTATGATAAATGGCCAGCGCATAACAACAAAGGACACATAGCCTCATTTTTTGAAATAGCTTCCCCCACCGCAACATTAGATAGATATTTTTACATTACCTGTAAGAGAAGTTAGGTTAAATTGTAGTTATTTCCTCACATCTTCTATCAGATCTATTTAGTAGATATTTTCCCTATAAATATAACCCTAAACAATGTAATAAGGGTTGGTGGGTCAGTTGGTTAATTTCTCATTTCAGACTTGCGCTGTAAATGTTAAGAACTTCTATAATCAAAGATTGCTGGAATGTTTGCATCTGAACTTGCGGGTTGCGCTTTTAATGGCTGAAGAGCATATTATGGAATTCTCGTGCTTGCCCACGGTTCAATAAGTCTTTCCTCCCTCTGTTTATTAGTTTATACATAGCTGTACCATCTATATATCATAATCTAAGTTGCAGGAAAAAGGAATAGATCAGAACTGGTTTTCATGCCCTCTGTGCTCAATTTTTGTAACTTCTCTATGTTTTCCTGTGAACTAGTGATGAATATGCATTTTTAATTAAACATGTTTAAGATGTTTCCTTCACATTTGAATGCTGTCTAGGAATTCTTCATTGCCCTATTCGGACTTCATCCACTTTCCCTCTTCGGCTGGATGAGAGTTCCTTAATTGCCTCTCATCCCTTGACCTCCATTTCATCCTTGTTCCGGCATAAATCATTGTGCCATGTTTAGCTATCCTGCTCCATATTCCCCTCTTCTACCAAAGAAAACACACCCTTCATCACTCTGTAAACCCACTTTCCTAAAGTTTTCCCCCTCGCCGAAATTAAATCATTAAAAAAGGCACTGCGGGCCCCATCCCTTATCCTTCCGTTGCCTTCTCTGTTCCGCCATCCGTCCGCTTGCCCGCGCCCTAGATCTATGGTGGGGGAGTCTTTTCCCCTCCGAACTTGTCGATGGTTAGCGTCGGGGAGATGGGCGATTTTCCCGTCGTACTGCCGCCATGCGTCACCCTCTCGATTGTGGTGGATCCCCCTCCTCCCAAACCACCTGTGCACAAAAGAGGTGCGTCGTGAAACTGCATACCACTTCCCCCTGCATGACGTAAGCACTACGTCACTGTGCTGCGTCACCCTACAGCGTCACCTTGCCACATCACCCTGCTGACGTTGACCGCTGTACCGTTGACGTCACCTGGAGAAAAAGGGTGCAAAGTGCGAAATCGATGCTTAGGAAGATCAGAATGAAAATCTGAGGCAGTTTTTGATGCACGATTATTGCTTAGCGATATTAGCGTGATTAGCGGCATAACTAAGGAAAAAGGGCCAAAATGGAAAGCCTCGGTTTGCAGTAGCTATTTTTTCCTTGAAAGGAAGAAATGGGGTGATTTGACAGTATCGAGAATATAAAGAGGATCAATAGAGAAAGAGAGGCCCGAATCAAATGTTAAAGAGTATCACAGGAAAGATAAAGCCCAGATTCAATTAAAAAAGTATCAGTGAAGTGGAAAAGAGTATCAGATCAACAATATCAAAGCAGCTGAACATTAAAAGCCTCCATCAAAGTCAAAGAAAGCGGTGAAGCCACTTAAGGCTCTTAGATCACAGTTAATGCACATCAAAGCCACTCAAGAGTAGTGGAGGAGAGATCAATGCACAGTTATGATAAATGGCCAGCGCATAACAGCAAAGGACACATAGCCTCATTTTTTGAAATAGCTTCCCCCACCGCAACATTAGATAGATATTTTTACATTACCTGCAAGAGAAGTTAGGTTAAATTGTAGTTATTTCCTCACATCTTCTATCAGATCTATTTAGTAGATATTTTCCCTATAAATATAACCCTAAACAATGTAATAATGGTTGGTGGGTCAGTTGGTTAATTTCTCATTTCAGACTTGCGCTGTAAATGTTAAGAACTTCTATAATCAAAGATTGCTGGAATGTTTGCATCTGAACTTGCGAGTTGCGCTTTTAATGGCTGAAGAGCATATTATGGAATTCTTGTGCTTGCCCATGGTTCAATAAGTCTTTCCTCCCTCTGTTTATTAGTTTATACGTAGCTGTACCATCTATATATCATAATCTAAGTTGCAGGAAGAAGGAATAGATCAGAACTGGTTTTCATGCCCTCTGTGCTCAATTCTTGTAACTTCTCTATGTTTTCCTGTGAACCAGTGATGAATATGCATTTTTAATTAAACATGTTTAAGATGTTTCCTTCACATTTGAATGCTGTCTAGGAATTCTTCATTGCCCTATTCGGACTTCATCCACTTTCCCTCTTTGGCTGGATGAGAGTTCCTTAATTGCCTCTCATCCCTTGACCTCCATTTCATCCTTGTTCCGGCATAAATCATTGTGCCATGTGTAGCTATCCTGCTCCATATTCCCCTCTTCTACCAAAGAAAACACACCCTTCGGTTCACATTCATGGACTCCATGCCCAATGGTTTGAACTTCTTACATTATGCATGCCAAATCTGCTTGAATAGATCAACCATCCCACCAATCTAAATCAAAACCCATGTGCATCATATCTAGCCTAAAATCATCCCTTAAACAAAGCTAAATCCCAAAGAGAGAGCCCTCTCTGACTGCTCATAGGCTAGGACCTGCAGTCCAAAGCTTGGTTTTTGGTTACCTCGGTCATATTCCCTTAGGAGTCAAAGGGAACAACCTGAGTGATAACATATCAATAGCGAATTCTTCGCTCCTCCTTTTAACCTGCATGTGGAAAATGAGAGTGATTTGATGGAAATATGTCATAAATGGACTACTGTTGCAGCTCGAATGGATAGGGTACTGCAGACATAGCCTAAGGGTGCGAGTGAAATGGCATTTCATTTGTGACCCCACTTGCATCACCAAATGAATTGTCCAACAAATTGTTGTTCATGGATGAACTGCCCACCAACCCAAATGAGAGGCTTTCACGCTGAAATATTTCCGACCCAGATGAGACCCCTGCATGCTGAATCATTTGCATTTCTTGAGGCAGATAACCGCGTGCAGAACTTAGAAGTCCCCTCATGAGCCATACTTTTGCCCTCAACTCATCTACCTGAACCAAGATCATCATTTAGCATTATTATCGACCAAACGAACCAATAAAGATTTGAAAAAAAACAAAAAAAAAAGTTAAAAATAACCTATTAAAAATCGAAATCCAATTCACCAATAAGATTAAAATAAATAAAATAAAATAAAAAATACAAAAAAACCTATTTCAAAATCGAAATCCAATTAAAAACTTGATGGGTCACACAAACCCTACTACAACTCACCTCCTGCTGCAGTTGCAGCTATAGCTCCATGGCTGCTACTTTTAACATGCATCCATTAGTAGGATCCAACATCGTTGCCTCCACTTGAAACAACACACTCACCATGGCCTCTTCATGACTCTCTTGCGGAATATTCAGGAGAAGATTTGACACATTGGCTGCCCCAAAAAATTGGTGTACTGTTTCGAAACTAGTGGCTCTTCCGTGGTCTGCACTAAAATGGGGTGCAAACACACACCCAGTCCTGCATTTCCTCTTTAAAAACTTGCATGCCCCACAGGGGGCACTACTGCTGAAACCTTCCCTCCTTGGAGACGCCCCCCTACTTTATTCACCCTCTTTCTTTTCTGGTTACTTGCACCAGCAGCTTTTTGGTGTTCCACTAAATCTGCTCCACCCACGACTTTTTTGTGCTCCATTTTTACAGTTACTATGATTGATCTTCTAATTACCCTTAATCCTCAAGTTTTCAAATTGGCTTGGGGTGGAGTTTAAATTATATATCTTAATTTAAGGCTCATATTGCCATTGAGATGAGCATGAGGAGATTTGTAATTAATGTTTACTTACCATGAGATGAGCACGATGAGATTTGTAATTTATGTTTATTTGGATAGTGGTTAGAATTATGATTTGTAGTTTTTACTGAAATTAGAATTGTGGAGAAAGGGTTTTTTAGGTAAATCATTTAGATAGTTAGCTCAAGTGTGTTAGGTTATAAATGTACAAAGAGACAAAGTATGTATATTTTTGTAAATTTTAATCCCTAAATAAGTTGTGAAAATTATTATTTTATTCATAATAACTACATTTTATATACCAAATTATTTTTTAATTTGACAATATGTTTAAAATTAAATAACAATTATTATATATATTTATATTTATATATATTATATATATAATACTTAATGATTGAAAAGCAAAATAATTATTTATATATTGTATATATATAATTGAAATTGAAAAACAAAATTATTAAGTTAGATAGTTAACTTTTTTTAATCTTTTAAGAGGCCTTTCAAATTTTAAATGTTCAATAATAATAAGGTAATAACTGTAACATAAAAATGGTCATAGTCTAAAAAATGTATTTAATGAGCTATAATCTTAAATTATTATTTTGTATAAAATATACATTTTAATATATTTTCTAACATATTCTAATTAATAAACAAAACAATATTTTTTTAAGTTAATGAGTTGGATAATTTGGTCAACTTGTTATGTTATTTGATAGAGGTTAAGTTATAAATGTAATATATGTATATTTTAGTAATTTTTAATACTTAGTAAGTGAAAACCAATCTCTAATGATTCATAAATAATGAGATTTTATACACCGAATTAATATTCAACTTGACCATATCTTTAAAATTGAATAAAAATTATAAAAATAAATTATTAAGTTAGATACTTAAAAATATTTAATCTTTTAAATATTAAATAACAATGAGTTAATATTTGTAAATTGAAATAGTCATATGCTTAATGAATTTCCAATTTTAAATTATTATTTTTTGAAATTTTTTTATTTTAATATATTTCTCTAACACACTAATTAATAGACAAAATTATATTTTTCTCTGCACTTTTTCAGTGTAATTTTTGTAACACAGGTCAATAAAGTTGTAAATATTTTGTTACCACATATGACTTCGTAAAAATTGTGGGGCCATGTAAAGGCCTAAGATGGATAGTAAAATATAAATGTTATTTTATTTCTTTGAATAAATAATATAAGCTATGGCCAACCATAAACTTAATGGAAAAAGTTCTAAAAGAGAGTTTCATTCACTAGACAATTATTTCTCTCTCAAGAGATAAATAATCTAACCTGTTTGATTGGAAAATATTTGTGGGAGATAGTTGAATCATGATATGAGGAGCTAGCTGATTGGAATGCCCTTACAACCAATGAAAGAACAACAAGAAAGGAAGCAAGGAAGAAAAATGCTCAAGCTTTGTTTCACACTCACATAGCTCTTGATAAGAGCTTACCTCCAAGAATATGAGGAGCAAAAATTGCCAAAGATGCTTCCAAGACTCTACAAGAACCTTACCAAGGTAGTGATCAAGTTAAGGTGGTCAAGCTTCAAACATTGAAGCCAGAGTTCGAGAATTTGAAGATGCAAGAAGCTGAAAGTGTGAGTGACTATTGTGTGAGAGTGAAATATGTGTTCAATAAAATGGCTACACTTGGAGAAAATGTAAGTAATGAAGTTTTAATTAAAAAAGTATTGAGATATTTAACGCATAGATGGAATCATGTTGCCATAATCATGGAAGAAAGTAAGGATTTGAAAAAACTAGAGTTTGATGAATTGGTTGGATCTTTGATGTCTCATGAAGAAATATTGAAGGACACTTCTGAAGGAGTAGAAAAAGATTTTTCTGCTAAATTACAAATAACAAAGAATGAAAATGCAACTAGAAGGAGTGACAAAATCAATTAAGGTCAAGTTAAATCGAAAAGCCAAAATTCTTCAAGAGGTAGAGGAAGAGGTGGCTCAAGTGGAAGATGTAGATTCAGAGGAAGAGGTAGAGGTAGATTTGATAAGAGAAATGTTCAATGTTATTATTGTAATATGTATGGCCACTTTGAAAGAGAATGTAGATTGAAAGAAGGTAAAAATGCTAATTATGCTCAAGAAAGTGGTGAGTATCCTCGAGATCACTTATTTTTATCTTATGACAAAGGTGAAAATACTAGTAAATATGTTTGGTATCTAGATGCTCTAACCATATGACAAGGAATGTGAAGTTGTTTTCAGCAAAGGCTGGAAGTTTCAAATCCAAGATCGAGCTTGGTGATGATAAATCATTGGAGGTTGCTTCCAAAGGAACTATGGAGGTCCAAAAAAAGTAAGGTACAAAGAGTATTCATGACATTTATTATACTCCACAATTGAAGCATAATTTGTTGAGCATTGGGTAGCTATGTGAGAAAAATTATAAAGCATTCTTTGAAAATAAGACATGTACTATCTATGATAAGAATAAGGGAAATAGGGTGATCATTGTTGTGCCTATGTCAAGAAATAGGATGTTTCCCTTGAGGTTTGAGAAACATAACAACAATCTTGCAAATATGGCTTATGAGGACTCAAGTTGGTTATGGCATCTAAGGTATGGGCATTTAAATTTTCATAGTTTGAAGTTTCTAACCTCACATGCATTAGTTTCTGGTTTACCCAAGGTAGAAAAGCATAAGGAAGTTTGTGAAGGATGTGCTAAAAGAAAACATGCAAGGGAAAGGTTTCCAAAGCAAATTGCATGGAGGTCTCTTGTTCATTCAGACATATGTGGTCCTATGCACACTAAGAGTTTGGGTAAGTCATCATAGTTCATCCCTTTTATTAATGATTACTCACGATATTGTTAGGTATATTTTTTGAAGGCCAAAAGTGAAGCCTTGGGTACATTCAAGAAGTTTAAAGCCCCTGTAGAAAATGATAGAGGGTGTAAGATCAAATTTTTGTGGACTGACCATGGAGGAGAATTCTACTCAAAAGCTTTCGAGAGTTATTGTGATATGAATGGTATGAGAAGGAATCATACTACAACACACACACCCGAGTAGAATGACATAGCTGAAAGAAAGAACGGTACTGTGGTTGAAATGGCAAGATGCATGTTACAAACTAAGGGATTGATAAATTATTATTAAGGAGATGTAGTTGCTACAGCCATGTACATTCTCAACCGTAAGCCGACCAATGCACTCGAAAAGGTGACTCCTTATGAAGCTTGGTATAGAAAAATCCCTAATGTTAATCATTTCACAGTTTTTGGTTGTTTGGCTTATGTGCATGTACCTGATCACAATAGAAAAACGTTAGCTGCAAAGGGTGAGTTATGTATTTTTATTGGTTATAGTGACACAAGCAAGGTTTATAAATTGTATAATCCTCTAAATAACAAGTTTATTGCCTCAAGAGATGTAATTTTTTTTGAAGGGGGAGTTTATGGTCATCAAGAAGACTATGTTCAGAAGAAAAAAATTGTTTTGAATGATGATATAATTGTTGATAATTTTCATGAGTAGCCAAGTAATGTTTTTGTAACTAGTGGCTTAACTCCACCGGGCAACCCTTCATCAATTTCTTCAACATCAAGTTCAAGTCGAACTTCTTCTCCAAATTCTACAAGGAAGGTAAGAAGATTGAGTGACATTTACGAGAGGAGTGCAAAAGCAATCACATGAAGAAATCCCAATAGGTGAGAGGGTCAATTATGCTTTATTAGCCAAGGCTGATTTTGAACCATCATGTTTTGAAGATGCATGTACTAATGAGGTTTCAATTCAAGCCATGCAAGAAGAGATGGATTCCATTCAAAGGAATGACACTTGGAAGTTGACAGAGATTCCACATGACAAGAAAAGTATTGGAACTAAATGGGTATATAAGACTAAATTTAATAGTGATGGGAGTGTTAAAGGACACAAAGCAAGATTAGTTACTAAAGGATTCACATAGAAATATGGAATTGATTATGAAGAGAAATTTGCAACAATAATAAGAAAAGAGACGATTAGAATGTTGATTCATTAGAAGCTCATAAAAAGTGGAGCATACATCATATGGATGTGAAATGTGCCTTCTTGAATGGGTACTTAGAAGAGGAAGTATATGTGGAGTAGCCACAAGGTTTTGAAGTGGAAGGAAAGGAGAATAATGTCTACAAGTTGAAGAAGGCTTTGTATGGCCTCAAGCAAGCACTAAGAGCATGGTTGCAAGGATTGATGGATATTTTTAGGAAAATGGCTTCTAGAGAAGTAAGAGTGATCCTACCGTTTACTACGAACAATAAGGTATTGATATTCTAATCAAAATTTTGTACCTTGATGATATATTCTATATGGGTAGTAGTTCTAAGATGAATGATAAATTCAAAGTTGCTATTATGAATGAATTTGAGATTAAAGATCGAGGCATCATGAAATATTTTCTAGGAATGGAGGTTTATCACAGTAAGCATGAGATTTTCATTTGTGAGACAAAATATGCATAGGATATGCTAAATAAATTTGATATGCTTGATTGTAATCCATCCCCTACTCCAAGTGCTCATGGAGAGGTGTTATGTAGAGATGGTGGTCTTGATTTAGTTGATGCGAAAACTTACAAAAGTATTGTGGGGAGCTTGATATTTCTAACCCACACAAGTCCTGATATTACATTTTCATTTTCCCTTGTTTCAAGGTATATGAAAAATTCATCTGAAAGACATATGAAGCCACCCAAGAGTATTTTAAGGTATGTGGAAGGCACTCTAAATTTTGGTATTCATTACTACTCTTCTGAAAAGTTCAATCTTTTTGGATTTAGATTGGGGAGGTAGTCTTGATGACCTTAACACATCTGGAAATTGTTTTTCTTTTGGTTCTCATTTGATTACATGGAGCTAAAAAAAGAAAAGAATTGTTTCCCTCATAGAAGTAGAGTATGTTGCAGTTAACTCAGTAGGTACACAAGTCCTTTGGGTGAGAAAATTTTTGGAAGAAATTGGAGAAAAACAAATTCAGCCTAGAGTGATTTATTATGATAATGTAAGTGCGATCAAGTTAGCAAAGAATAGAGTTCATCACATGATAAATCATTTTGACTTGAAATGTCACTTCATTAGGGATTTGGGAGAGAAGAAAGATATTGAATTGAAGCATATAAATACTAATCATCAGCTAGCAGATATCTTCACCAAAGCAGTTAACACAATTTTTGGCACTCCGACATAAGATAGTAAATCCTCATTAATCATTAAGGGGGAGTGTGAGGAATAATTCTTAATTAGTTATGTAAATTGCTAACAAATTAGTCACCAAATTTTGTGTTCTCTGCGAAATTAAAGCAGCAAATTGTTATGGTGGCTAGTTCTAGTAGTACTGGAAATTCAATGTAGTGCCAATAGATTTGTTTCAAAGTTGATTTTAGTAATAATTTTACTATATAATAATGTAGTTAATGGTTCAAATTAATATATATGAGATTTATTTAGCTAACTCTTTTATTTGGTTTATTTTTTTTTATATGTATTTTTCTTCATAGTTATGTTGGCTTATCTCCTGGATTAAAGAAGGCATTTCATATTCTACAGTACCAGTGGAGGGAGGTCCAATAGAGGAGTAGAAGTTTCAAGATTCACAACTTGAAAAAGGATGTTGTTGAAGGTTGGTAGAACACTTCCATTGAGGGTATCATTGAGCTGGTGGTCAGTAGGATATTTAAGACATGTTCTAATTTGAGTTCTTGGGCAAGATTAGCAAGGTCTTGATGAATTGAACATATGTGAATGTTCTTTGTCAAATAACTGTTTTGGGAAGAAAGTGGCTCAGGAGGAGATTGGATGGGATAGTTATTCTCAAAGGTTGGGCAGAGCACTCCCTTTCTTGGTGACTTGCTGTTGGTCAAAGAGTAAGCAAAGATGAGTATTAATTGTTACTTATGATGCTTAATTCCTATATGAAAATATAGCTTGGTTGTGTTATTATATTTTTAAACTTGTGTATAGTTGTAGGGCTACCATCTATTTATATTTAATGATTTAACTAGTGGAATTAATAAATTTCAGTTTAAACCAATTAATAAAAGACCTAAAGACATAGTGAACTAATTGCCATTTGATATTATCTGGAAATTGTATCATTAATAGGAAGTTAATAAAAAACTGAGAAAAAGGTATTGGTGTTAACAATTTAAAGATTCAATTATGAGCCATATAAAAACGGGTTAGTTCCAAGTAGGAATGCTTTCTGGAACAATCCACGCTAGTGCCATAAGTTTTCATAAGTTCCAATGGCTTATGATGGGTCTCAAGGGAAACTGGTTCTACCAGTCATTAGAACTATAATAACATTGGGCCAAGACATTTTTAGATAATGAGCAGGGAATTAACAAAAGAACTGTGTGAATTGAAGGGAAGCAAACCCTTTTTGGAGACTGCAAAGTTTATTGTTTGTCTACTGAACAGAAAATAAGAATAATAACCACGAGATTTTCGAACCCAGAAAAGTAAATGAAGGAAAATATGGAACTTAGCCGTTATTTTACTAAAATGTATCTAGAGAATGAACACAAGCTAGGATTCTTTATTTCAATAAATTATTCTGAAAATAAATATAAGCACAGAAAACAACAAAATATTCACGACATAAACAGAATCTAGATGGAATAAACACGCTCATATAAAAATAAGAGGAAACAATCCTCTTGTAACGGAATGGTGAATTAACCTCTGTAAGATAGCAACCGTAGATGAACAAGTGTGGATGATAATAATCTAAGTTAATGGTCATTCGTATAGATTCTATATGAATGAACCGGAGCACATAGTGTTGTTGGAAATGAAATAGTCTCCAAATAAAATTAAGGATAGCACACGATAACTCCCTCCTAGCACAATTAATACATATTTATGTATAACTGTACCATAACACTCGAAACATAATGCTGCAAGAACAGTAATAATATTATCATAATATTCAACGCAAATAATCATAAAATTATTGGACTGTTAAAACAGCGAAAAGAGAACTGTTAAATTATACCCGAAGGCATGGTGGAGTAAAACATACAACAAACTAGTCGAAAGGAACTATAACCCAAATATGGTATCAAAGTTATAGAAAACAAGTACAACACCACTATATTAAGCCCTACCTTGATTAAACATTAAACAAGGCCTTGTAATGCCTCTAGCTCAAAGCTAAATCTAGCATAGGGTTGAAACCCTCAACTAGCAAAGAGCGAGAAAACGTAACCATAAAACTCAAAAAGTAATTAAGTGCCATGGAGATTTAGAGCCTGGTCGTGCAAATATTGACAAAGAGAGGACCCGAAGTCCAACTCACAGATGAGAGTGAAGCAACCCATGGGGTTTTGCGGACAGAATCCAAAGGATCTACAATTCAAATCACCAAATGATAAGCCCAAAATAACCAGTACCTAAGGGAAAAAACAAAAACTAAAGTGAGCAAAATTAAACCCTCTACTGAGTTAGGAAACTAAACTCAAAATTATTGAAAGTCTACAGCAAACTACGTGAACACGCTCGAGTCTGTCTATTGACCTTGCTGATGACATCCAATAGTAGAATGAAGCAAGTCCTTTGCAGATGATGCAAACAAGGGTTTCTACAGAAGTGCACGAGAACCAAAAGCCAAGGTGGAGATAAAAGTCATACACCAAGGTCACCATAAGGCATCGTCAAGTGTGATGAATAGAGAGATACGACAAACATTAAACCCTAAACGACAAATACAATCTCAGTTGAGCTAAAACTCACAGAAGTAGAATAAGGGAAACCCTCTACTGAGTTAGGAAACTAAACTCAAAATTATTGAAAGTCTACAGCAAACTACGTGAACACGCTCGAGTCTGTCTATTGACCTTGTTGATGACATCCAATAGTAGAATGAAGCAAGTCCTTTGCAGATGATGCAAACAAGGGTTTCTACAGAAGTGCACGAGAACCAAAAGCCAAGGTGGAGATAAAAGTCATACACCAAGGTCACCATAAGGCATCGTCAAGTGTGATGAATAGAGAGATACGACAAACATTAAACCCTAAACGACAAATACAATCTCAGTTGAGCTAAAACTCACAGAAGTAGAATAAGGGAATGGTGTTTACCTAAGAGAGAGGGAAGCAAACTATGACATGCAGCAATGGAGTTGGAAGTCACTGAAGTCTCGACATGCACAACAAAGGAGTTCAGCTCTCGTAAATAACAAAGAGCAGCAACAAATGTTAGGAAATGGAAGAGATAATGGCTATAGACCCCCAAAACCCTCAAAATGCTCTCCATAATCTGATATAGCACCCATTCTGAGAAGCCAGGATCCTTTGTTAGGTGTGGAAGGAAACCCTAACTAGTGCCTTGGGAGCAACTCAAAAATGTTAATTAAACACACAAGTATATCATGACATTATCTTTGATACCAAGAGGAAATTAGCTTCATGTCAAATTTAGTAATTAAATAGAGGATATGAAATATGGTGGAAAGTATATGATGATCCTAAGTTATAGAAATGTATGATGACACCTTTTGAGATCCTATACCAAATGGATGAAAAGGGTAAACCTATGATGACAATATTATAAGCTTGAGAAAGGATAGTTGAGGAAACATGATTACATCTCACAAATGAAAGTGTACCAGAATAGCTTTAAAAGGAATTTTTTCCCCATCATCCCCTAATAACTGTTGATGAGTTTAGTGGGAATGATAAAATGTGTGGCACTACACACACACACACATATATATAGATAACTAAGTGGTGGCAAAATAAAATGTCGGTAGTTGTGATTGTCATCACATGATGTGTTAACGTGGAAAGGGCCATATGCTACACTTGAAATAAGTACTTAATAACTTGAATAACTCTATGGACCATCAATAGTTGGTTGAAATGAACACAAGTTTACAAAAATATGTGAGTAAAGACAACCTCTATTGCATGGGAGTTGCGAGCAAAGGAAGATCCCATAGCCATTTATACCTAAACAACACGGGGAAATTCCAAATATCATGATCAAGAAGTTATAGAATAAAAAGGTATGCGAACCTCCTATCAATTAAATTAAAAAAGAAATGGAATTGAGAAGCCTCATGAGTGAGGCATGTCATAAAGGAATGATGGTAAGAAAGGTGGTGTATTTAGTTGGTGATTTTTAGTTAATTTTTGTATGATTCTACTCTTAAGTGCTTCTAATACTATGAATATGTGTTTCTAGCCTCAGTAATCTAGTGAGGAAAGATCAAAGGAGAAGAATATCATTTAAAAAAAAACAAATGAATTACGGAATCTTGATTTTTACATGAAATGATCAATAAGTGACATGAACTTAATTATGTTGAGTTACATAAAGGACAAGATAATATTTACTACTAAAGCAGTAAGTTGAAATAATTTCCCTAGAATTTGGTAGCATTTGTTGATTGTGGCTTGTAAAGTATGATGATGCCAAATAAATAGACCACTAGTTATAGGCTATCACAAAGATAAGGTAAGAAATATTTCCTTTTTATGAAGACAAGTAAGGATACAGTATGAAGGGATGATAGGGTAACCAACTACCACTGGGTTGGAATGGAATCATTGTATATTAATAATCCATCAGAATTTATATAACCAACATATCAAAATAATTGGTAGTGAAAGAGGTGGACATGATCCTATTGATAAGAAAGTAACCATATTATAATCATAGGGCAAGTTTGAAACAATCAATATGTATACGAGTACAAAAGGGAGAAGTTCCATGATTGTATACAAAAGTGAAATGGTGTGAACCTATATTGATGATTTGTAATATCGAATTATAAAGAGCCTAAGTTTAATATATACATATACATACACACACACACACACACACACATATATATATATATATATATATCTAGAGAGAGAGAGAGAGAGAGAGAGAGAGTATAAAATACATTGGGTTAGCATGAGAGAGGAAAAGTAAAATAGATCAAAATGGGCATAACTAAATTTACTTAGATAAGATGGATAGGAATTTGATCATCTTGAATATAATTAGGGGAAGGTACCGTAAACTCTATATATGATGACTAGTATAAGTAATATTAGAATTAGCACAAAATGCACTAGTTGTAATTTCTTATAAGAGGATAATAAGTGGTTATGACCATATTATTATTGTGAAGAAAATTGTGCAAACCAAATTGATACGTTTGTGGTTTAAAGCTTGCAGTGTAACCTTATGGTGTGCATTGTCAGCTAGTGTCGTTATTCACTCAGTAAAAGAATTTACCATGATGAATTACACTGTAGATTGCTAACCCTAGTTGGGTTATGATGCATATTGGTGATCTTTTACTCAGTGTGTATATATATATA
>APFE030670600.1:190342-228600 GCA_000404065.3 Pinus taeda | reverse complement strand
CCCGTTGCTGAAACACCTGTTTCAGCAACGTATCGTTCATTTTTTTCCCAATTGCTAAAACACTAGTTTCAGCAACCTGTTATCATTAAAACATTATTTCTCTTCGCTGATATATAAGCTTTTCGGTTCTCCACGATTATACTTCGGATCCTTTCGGTGAAAAATTATTCAGCACTGACCAGATCCAATTACATTCCTGTCTAAACCCCAGAGAGATTAACAGATTCTTCCATGCACATTAAAGCTATTTTTGAAGCAATTGACACTTCGAATTATTAAAAGGTAAAAATGTAAGGTATGAGGTTTTAATGTAATTCAGTTAAAGTATATTAAAGAGAGGATTTCATCCATAATGATTACAGATCTTCACACGCCCAATCATTATTACACCGTACATAGGGGGGGGGAATTCCAAAAATTGAACAATCATTTCGTATTAACCAAGCTTCCGTCCCTTGTCATATCCATTTCCGCCGTCATTTAGACTTTGCAGCCTCTGTTGCAGCAACTAGCGCGATTTGGGTCTGCGTTTACTGTGTTCAGAGCCTCTGTGTATAACTCAAAAGCGATAGCCATGGGAGGGTCGGCCGTCAGACATGAGCCCGGCTCCGTAAAACTTCTTCAATTGTTTCCTGAAGTATATCAGATTTTCCAACAAGCGGGATGGACAGTATATTTTGAAAAATTGGGTGAATTTGACCAGGAACAAGTCTTAGAGTTTGCGCAAAACCTTCAAGATGATTTTTCAATGGTCCAAGGGGTCCGCATTTCAGTAACAGAGGAGGACATAGTCCAGGTATCAGGGTTGCCAGCTACTGGGATTCGCTGGTTCAGCAGAAAGAAGGTTATTCTCAATGCGCAGCAAGAATTTCTTCGTCCAGATGAGCGAGTGGAACCCAGAGGCCGCGGGGTTAGTCTGCACTCACTTCCCCAACCATGGCCATCGGTGGCAGAGTTCATCAAACACTACTTAACATGTGAAGGGCGCTACCAGGTAGTGTACAACCACGATTTTGTTTTGATGAATCATTTGAGAAATGCACGACTGATTAATATCCCCTATTATCTGCTGGGTTGTATTAAAAACATGTCTTATTATTGTAGACGCTCTAAATTCCCAATGTTATCCCTCACCCACCACCGTTTATGCCAGCTGTTGATACAGAGGGGTCTTGCTCAGCAAAACCCCCCTCTGCATGCCCCACTTCCTGATCCCCAGCTGTCCGAAATTCCCCAGCAGGCTCAAACGTCCCAACAACCCGAAAGTTTTCACGACACTCCGGAAATTCCCTATGAAGGACAGCAGGACGATACCCCGCATTCCCCAGTTGACCCAACCGCGAGATCGCCCCACTTAGCAGAGTCAACTGTCCCCACTATTTCTGTCCCTAGTGATGACTCCCTAACACCCCCGTCCCCACCCATTCATAAAAAGAAGAGAACCCCAACTGTCTCAGTTTCCAGACGACGGACAAGGGCTAGATTTCAAGTCCTTACTTCTTTTGAAAGCCCTTCCCCCAGAGAAGAACCCTCCCCTTCAAAGAAAAGGAAAGGCCGCGATTTTGCCGCCTTCCTACCAAAAAGGAAAAAGAAAATAACTGCCGAGACAGAACCCACCCCCATTTCCCCTGACCCTGCCACTATTCGGTTAAAACCTCTATCCCCATCTCAAATCCCCCAACCCGTCTCATCCGGAGGTACTGCCACACAAGAACCAGTGCCCTGGGATAATACTACATTGTTTATGGCTCGAGAAGTGACTGTCCCACAAGAACCAGTCACTTGCCCAGTGGCTGAAACACAAGAACCAGCCACTGAGGTACAAAAATACACCAAGCATGACGATAGTGGGAGATCAGCAGTAGTTGAAACACAAGAACCAGCTACGACTGTGCATCAACAAACTACCCCAACGGAGTCAACCAGCGCACAGGGTTTACATACTATGACATCTATGTTGGAGGAGAATGAATTCCTGAAGGCTGAATTGGAAGTGTACAAGAATGAACTAACCATGGCTCGAGAGGCTTTTGAGAAAGAACTGAACCTCTATACGTTAGCACACGCAGCCTCAATGCAAAATAAGGAGCCATGCAAGGAATACATGTGCCATGAGTGTGCCAACATTTACCAGGCTGCAGGCTACAAAGTAGTCAAAATTCAATTATCTGAGGCATCTACATCAGCTGGAATAAAAGAGGAATACCCTACTGCTCCACAAGAACCAGTAGGGCTCCCTATAAAGCAAGAAAAAGAAACCGAACCTCAGATATCTCGTCCTTTGCAGGTTGATGCAGCCATTCAGACAGAAGCACCACCACAATTAGTCAGTGTAGCCATTCAAACAATGTCCCAACCCATTACTGTTGATGCCAAGATACAGACCTTGCCATGGAATCAGTTGGAACAGATGAACAAATGGAAGAAGCAATATGCTGAAGAACAAGATATAATATTACGCCAACATAAGTTACAATGGCAGAATCATATATATGCCAATTGGGACAGGTGGGATCAAATGATGCAACAGCTTAAGGACTACAAAAAGGAAGCCAAAGAATCTAAGGAAAAGATAGCCCTGATGTTTTCATTAGTCCAGAAGTTGATGGCTACACGCAAACCCTCTGTAAACTACTCTCTCTTTCTTGCTGAACGATTAGTTTATTTTCAATTAAAAGCAATAAAAAACGGCAAACCATATGAGTTAATGACTTCAGAAAACTTTTTTGAGACCTTTAATGAGGCCCCCGAGAGTGACCAGCATTTGTTGTGCGAACTCTACCTCCATAACGAGGCCATTCCCGAGAATAGAGAAGTCAATCTTATTCCAATTGCAGGAGATATACAAATAAGGGCATTTGTCTCATTTTTGTCTAACCAGCTCACTTGGCAATCTGCGTTCACTGCAAGCAGTCATAATGAGGACAATAAACTCCTGTGGATCAGACCAGAGCCTTTAAGGCCAACCCTGTTCATAGCACAATACCATGAATTTTTACAGAAGCCAGGAATGCATAGGTACATGCAGCAACTACAGGCTTCAACACTTTCTAAGTGTCAACAGCACATTAGAGTAAAGGGTAATGCTGCAATGAAGGCCAATGTTATGTTTTGGCAGCAGTCATGCAAAGAAAGACAGGACTATCACCCTTTTAATCCTCACAATCTTCAAGCTGCATTATCCAGGGTCTCCAATTACATTGGTTGCATTCAACGTTGTGGAGTAAACTGGATCGGGTATCATTTCCATTTTCCAATTCTATGGCTGCCTTCAGACAAATATCAGTGTCATTTCCAGTTGACCAACAGAGATGAAGCCTTGGCATGGCAGAACTTGCAGAACAACAGAGGATTCAGAGCTCTTACAGATGCCACCTTCTCCAGCTACTGCTTTAGTAATTTGCATGCTCAGTTCCAGTACTCAGACTCTGATTCAGACTAGGGGTTGCCTGAGGACATGCAACATTTTTAGCTGGGGGGGATGTTAGGACTCCACTATGTATCATTTTTGCTATATATTTTAACACCACTTTACCCTTATAACCATGATTAAAAAGAATCCCATTATCATTTTCAGCTACTTTATCCCAAGGTATACAAAAACCTCTTCTTTATTATATGTTTAATCTGTTTTACATTTAATTCCATAATACTCTTATATTTTATCATTAATTGAAGTGTATCGTTGCTAACACAAGTCCAAAGATCACAGATAAGTATATGCGACCATTGCTGAAACAGCTGACTCAGTTGCTGAAACAGCCGTCAAGCACGCAAATTCCGTCAGGCGTAATTTGCGATTCTGGAAGAAGCTTTTTGTGGAATAGTAGCAGCAGTATGAAGACACGATTACCTGGATCATCCTGAAGATAGCATTCTTGTTGTCTCTATTGTAACAGTATCTTTTTATGAAGAACAGAATAGTCCTGTTTTGGGAAAAAGAACAGATTTGAGATAATATGGATTCACTCTCATGTAAATTGTAAATGATGTCTCCTCTTTAAAAAGAGGAGACATCATCATTAGAAGGGGTCAGTTGTTGTAAACTAAGAGAAGGACATTGTGTGAGAACTGGAGCTAGTCTCCATCTGTAATATATCAGTTACTTTGACAGATGAATAAATTCTTCTTTTGAGCGTTCTAATTTAGTTCTTTCCCCCGGGGAATCTTGTGAGAGGGAAAGGGCCCGCCTTCCTCACAAGATTCACCCTTGATTCTTGTAAATTGTTTAACTCTTTGTGTGTCTTGCACTTTACTTTAATTCTGTTGTTGGACACTAGTTACACAGTTTAGTAATACTCTGTTTCCTTAGCACTGCATGTATTGAATGCAATTACTCTGAAGTTGAGAAACCTGTTTCTATTGATTGTATGAATGAATGATGTCGGGAAGCAGGTGCTGAAGATTCCTGTATAAGGGAATAGGGTCCTGCCCCCATTAATTATCTTCCTTTGTCTGCAGTGTGATTAGAAGCAAGAGAACAAGTGCTGAAGGTTCCTGTTCATGGGAATAGGGTCTTGCTCTCTTGAAGTTACCTTTCTTACGGTGTGATTAAGTGTCAGGCATCAGGTGCTGAAGTTCCTCACTAAGGAATAGGGTCCTGTTCCTGCTGTGGTTGATTGATTTCTTTCTTTGCAGATTGATCTTCCTTTGTTTGGGTTGTAACTGCAGTAGAGAAATTATTTCTGCTATAACTAAATTGACTTCAGCTTTGATTAAGTAGAGTGTGAATCAGTAGATTGGTGAGATTAATAATTGTGTGTTCTCCATTTACTACAACTTTGTTTCTGCTTTTGAAGTTGAGCATATCCAGTGCGTGATTATCTTTGAAATAAAAAGACTTCCTCGGGTTGACAATTTATGTGGAGCTTGAATTGTGAAAGCAATTAAAGCGACCAACACTCGTTAGGGACATGCCATGGGAAATGATAACGAATAGATTGCGCTAATATCACAGATCCAGGATGTTTAAGGAATGAGTCTAAATATTGACAATAGAAACTGTCATAAGTGCATAAAAGAAATAATGTAGAGAAAAATAATAATATGAAAAGAGCTTATTATTTTTATTAAATAGTAAAGATGTCGTAAGACTAAGTCATGAGAATATTTATGGCTTTTACAATGGTGAAGGCCCATATTTATATCATTTACAAGTGCCATTTCACCTAGAATATGTACTTTCGTTATATTTTAAATATAGATAAATGCCATCCATTACGAAAAACCATGGGTGGATACTATGATTTACCAAAACCATGGGTTTATAAACCACCGATAATATAAAACAATTATTTACTACGGCGATTCACAAAAATCCACTTCGATCAATAATATCATGGAATTAAGCTTTATTTCTTGCTGAAAGAACCCTAAAACTAGGAAATATACAAGGAAGGTGTATAACATTAGATGTACCTTTCTATGCCCTCACTAAAAAGCACTATAAGGAGAAAATTCTGAGGGAATAAGAAGTAGAGAAGGAAGTCCTCTTGTTTTGTGAGAGGTGTAATGTGGGTGCATGTAACTATTTTTCCTTTTGCAAAACCCGGTAATGGAAGTTATCCTGGTTGAATTTCTTATAGACTAATTATTCTTACTTCATCTTGGTGGTATCATAACTTGGCTAAGGGGTGGAGTTCTACAATGAACTACTTATGATCCAATGGAAATCACACAGTCTACTTGGTTTGACAAATCATATTCATCACATTCATATAAGTTTCAATATCTACCTATGACAAATTTTTAAGTTATTATGGTTATAAGTTTTGAATATGTCATGGTTAAACAAAAAGAAATTTGTTTTGTCATTTGAACTATTAAATCTATAAGTTTTATTACATTTTGTTAGAAAGAATGTATTTTTTATGACTTTGAATTTTCTTCTCAGTATCATATGTGGAATCGAGGAAGTGGAATAAATATTTTAATATGTTACTATATGATTCTTCTCTTTTTTAGTACGATACCTCTTTTAAAATTTGGGCAAACTCATTCTTGGTAGTTTCCTGAGATATCGAATTCTATGTTCGATGAAAATACTATTTGAAAGCTCATTTAATCATCATTTTGTTAAATTGCAAGAGTTGCACTTGGAATATTTTTCCCCATTGGAATGCTTCCATAGAAAATATATGCATTCTAGATTAAATTCTTCTTTATGTGAAATTTATGCCTGAATATGGTCACTGTCATACTTCAAATCTGTTTATTTTTCCTTGAAGTTTTTCTATGAAATTTATCCATGGTTATGGATTCTGTAAGATTACATTATTTTTGAGGTCTAAATTGGGCCTTAGGAAAATAATAAAATTATAGTTAAAATAATAAAACAAAAGTTATGAATTTTTAAAGGAAAAGAAAAAAAACTACTTTTAAAGTTGTATTTTTTACTTATCTCCTTATAGGTTTAGTCAAATGTCAAGTGTAGGCTCCCATTGGATGAGGAATTAAATTCCTCATCCAATGAGTACCCAATATGCATACTCGAGTAGACCCACAAAAAAATGAAAATACATGAAGAAAGCATGTTTCTTTTAGGGAACTCAATTTTTTGTTTGTTTGTATTTTCAATTTTTTTTTGTGTGACTCTCTTTAAAAGCATGTAGAGTGGGTACTTGTTGGATTAGGAATTTAATTCTACATCCAACATGTGCCTACGCTTGACATTTGAGTAAATATTCCCACACTTCCTTTGTGTTTTTCCACCCATCATCGAAAAACTTCTCCCAATTAGCCTCCCTCCTACTTCGGTTAGAGTTTATTTGTGCTTGGGGGGGTGGTTAATATTCAACTATATGTCTGATTCTCATGTCAGGGAGAAACTTATGTAACAAAGCATGTACAGTGAAAAATAAGTTGTCGTGGAAATCACCAATTCATCATGCTTTGATTCTTTTGATATAAGTTCACTCTTCTATTTCTTGCTCCTCATAATAATCGTCTAATATATTTTCAACCCATTTGTGCAAGTTTATGCTTCCTCTATTTGTTAATTTTAGTCATCCTACTATGAGTTTGTTCAGTCGCATTAGTGACATGGTCAAGGAATTTCTTTATTTCGACAGGAGTTCCTTCAATAATTTTTCCATGCACTTCTATGAAGAAGTGCACTCTAGCTTCTACAACTGACAATCTCTTTCTTGTGTAATTCTTCAAGTCATTATTGATTTTTATCTACTGCCACTTTGGTATCTCTTCCAATGTTAACATTTATACATGTATTTTGTGAATACTCAAATTCAACACTACAAAGAATAGAACAAATGTTGTAATCTAGCGAAAAGTATGAATTAGTTACTAGTAGGAAGGAACAACAAGTAAACTACAAAATCATATGCAATATATGGAAGAGTAAAGTGACACAAAGTAGAGGAGAGCCAACAAATCAACACTTCATATTATATATCCTCAATAATCAATCAAGACTAATACATACATACATACATTTATGTATGTATGTATGTATATTAAGTAGATGATTGCTACAATAGTTTAACTGTCTATACTGAATTTATTGGACCGAATTGGTCTGTCGAATTGGATATGGAGTCAACCAACTTACAATACATTCCTGTCGTGACGACTAGAATGGGCTAGTCAAATCAATAGGCCCCTTTTTTAATTAACAAAGGAAAACATTAAAAAACATAGGACCCCGAGCCTTCTTTCTATACATGATGATGTGGCATAATGGAAAATCGTAGAAGGATATTGGTCAATACCAAATGATGTGGCAGCTAATTGGTAGTGACATCAGCATGTGATGATGTGGCATGACATGGCAGGTGACACTTGGCATGCTAACTTGGAATTTTCAGGTGGCTAAGTGGCCCTTTTCCAAGTGTCATGGGGAATGTTGTTAATGTGGTATGATGGCTGATGAAGGTGCGAGATACAAATAATTATGTTAATAGACATGAAGATTCACATCCCACCACAGGGGTTCTAGATTAAGTACTTAACGCAGTAGACAAACTCCAGGAGATGAAAATGTCTCTGTTAAAAAATGTGAACATTCATGTCCCACCACAAAGGTTCAGGATGAGATGCATCGATGTAGTATGGTGTGGTTTAAAGGAGCCACTAAACGTAGAATTTATTTGGCAATGGTAAATGATGCCTCGAGCCATTTTTTAATAACATCGAAAAATGTTGCAAAACATAGTCCATGGGGTTCCCTTCCATATTGTGACATGTGGATTCCAACTAGCCATGACGCAACAAGAAATACAATGTGGTCCAATTATAGGAGGACATGTAAAAGATAGGTAGAATGACATGTGATCTAGGTGGATACTGGTGGCCACCCACCTATTCCACCTAGACCCTCTAGTCAGTTTCATCTATTTCCTTGTTTATTTCATCATTTACTATTTTTAGACATTTTTCAGGTCCTGAACTTCCAGAGAAATTTTGACCCCTTAAACGATGTTTTTTTTAGGTCTGCTGCAGGCTTGCGACTATAGGTAGGTGCTTGCGGCAAAATCTGTAGTACTCAGGGAGACCTTTCCAACAATATATTGTATGTGCCAAACGGAGATAATATGACCAGGTTACGACCCCAGGAAGTTTGCTGCCCAACTAACCCTAACAGGGCCCACATACTTTTGGCGTTACATCTCTTGGGGTTAGGGTTTTGGTTGTTTAGGGTTTTATCATGTTTTTCAATAATAATTAGGCTCTTGAGCTTCATTGTAACACAATTCAATTAGCATGTAGCTGCCATATCTCTTCTCAGAGATAAGCTACCATCGTCTGAGCTATCTTATTTCCATTATGTTTGTAAGCATAGTTCAATATTTTTCTATTAATGAAATGATGTGTTTTTCTACTGCATCTCTGTATTTATGAGTAAATATGTAATTTTTTGCGTTTTTGTTTAAGTTCAGATCAACATGGCAGAGTGATGATGTGGCACACTGACAGAGTGACACGTGGTAAGTGGAAATAACCATATTGGGTGGTCAAGTGGGGCAAATTTGACTGACACATGGCACCACTCAGAGACTTTCATGTGCATGTGATGACATCAACAAATTACCTAGCATGTGACATGGAATATTTTTGGAATTCACACCAAGGGGATGACTTGTGAGTGTTCACACTTTTAAAATTAAGGTTGTGGTTCTATGCCTTTAGACATATAGTGCGGGGAGCAAGTTGTCGAAGCACTTGAAGACCAAAGTAAACAAGGAAGGAAATTTACCACTCTCCGTGCTTAAATCCATGGTTCCAAACCATCACCTCATGTCTTGAGTGTTCTAAAACAAGGGCATGGTAGTTAATCTAGTACATTATGGAGCTAAGTGCCTTCCACACTTAAGCCTTTGGTCATGGCTTGGAAACATATGGGAGAAGAGCACTACTGAGCAAGGAGTTTTGTTAGCCTCCAGCAGTTAAGCTCACAGTTTTCAGGATTTCGTCTCATGCATAAGATAACTAAAGTTAAGGGTGTGACATTGTTTGTAAACTTGGTATTCCAGTGCCAAAATTAAAACAAGATGATAGAGTAAAAATCAGAACAACGTGCATGAGCAATATGAAGCATCATTATAACAAAGTTAAATTGATAATAAATCTTGAAATTTAAACAAAAATAAGCATTCATAAAATAAAATCTAATTAACTAAACATAAATATGAGAAACAATTAAATCTAGAACAAAGTTGAAGTGAAAGTAATTGATAAACCCAAAATTAGCAAATTAATTGAGTATAGAAGCAACTCTAAATCTATATAAACACCAACAACATTATAAAGAATGTATATGATAAGTGTGTATCTTGAGAAAGAGCAGCGAATGGGTGATTAAGTGAGCATAACAGAGAATTTACAAATGAATTTATGATAGATAAGCCTTTTTTTTTCGATTTTGAAAATTATATGAAAGAGGGATATGAAGGGTTGTGCAGTTAGGTGCTTTCAAAGAGGGAGTTAGTGCTTCCTTCAGGTTGGTGCCTAAGATTTTCGGGGCTCCAGATTTGCTAATTTTAGGGTTTTTTATTGTGGTTTCCCTGATATTCTTTTTATTTTAGCATTGTTTCAGATAGCAAGAGCTTTCTAGAAGATATTCATGCCTATTCTTTTTATTTTATCTTTAATAGTTGGTTGAAAAATAAAATTAGAGAAGAGCATATGTGTACGCAATCCATGCTATAATGTTGAACAGTTTGTGGCCTTTGAAGGTTCTCTCTTTTAACATGCCCACTTGGGAAGTCATGAATGAAGTGTACCCATGAGGCGACTATATGTCTTAGGGTAGGACAAAGCAGGGCTAAAATTTGGTGCTTGCAGAGAAAGAGAGGTTGAAACCTTCAGTAGGTTGTAGCCTACACAAAAATTGATGTAATTTGAAGTTGAGGCTTTATTTTATATCATAATAAAAAATAATTCGTGGTTTTCCTAGTTGGGTTTCATTGTTATTAGCTTGTGATATTTATGAGATTGGTGTGCTATTTTTTTTATTACTCATGTTTCTAAGTATTTCTTACTTTGGACAAGGAATTTTCTTTTTGGTTAAAATATTGATTCACTCACTTCTCAATTTTTTCCTAGTTTCTAACATGCATAAAATTTCACGCCAAAGAATAATTTAATTTAAAACTCATACATATTCTATGGAAGCATTTCAATGGGGTAATATACTTGCAATTATATAAAATGATGACCAAACAAGCTTTTAGAAAATATTATGATCAAATATACTAGAATGGACACAAATTTTATATATTGGGAAACTACCAAGAATGAGGTTGCCTAGTTTTTAAAAGAGGCATCATACTAGAAAAGAGAAGAACATTGTAACGACATATGCAAATGTTTATTCCACTTCCTGAATTTCACAGATGATACAGGGAATAAAATTTGGAGTTATACAATATACATTCTTTCTAATACCATGTAATAAGAATTACAAATTCAATAGTTTAAATGACACAACATTTTTCTATTTGTTTACCCATATCATATTTAGATTAATAATAATAAAAAATAATGCAATGAATTATTCTAAGTAGAAATTGAAACTTCTTTGGATGCGATTAAGATGATCAACAAAACCAAGGAAACTAAGTGATTTCCACCCAACCATAGGTACTTCATTGTAGAACTCCACCTGCTAGCCAAGCTATGATACCACCAAAGTGAAGTAGGAATGATGATTTTAAGTTAAGTCTACAAGGAATTCAACCAAGATAACTTCCATTGCCAAGTTTTGCAAAATAAAGTGCAACTATATGCACCCGCATTACCTTCCTCTCACAACAAAAGAGGAATTCCTTCTATACTTATCAATCCCTTGGAAGTCTCTCCTTATAGTGCTTTTTAGTAAAGGAATAGAAAGGTCCAACTGATGTCACAAAACTTCCTTGTATATTTCTTGGTTAATCTCTTTTAACAAAAAATAGTGCATCATTTCATGGTTGGTTTGATCTATAACATCTTGGTAATATATTTCCTACTATTTTTCTATCTAAAACTCCTCTTCTTCTTCCCTTTATCTTCTCTTTCTTTTTTTTTCTTTTTTCCTCTCTCGAATTTCCCATGTTTCCCCTCAACTTGAAACCCCCCAACTACTTCTTCTTGTCCTAAGGATATTAAGGGACACCTTGCCAAAGTGTAGGAATGATGGCTTAACTCTAGGAACTGGTTTTCTCCACTACTCATAGATTAAATAAAGTGAAGCTAATAAGGTAGGTTGGACAGGAAGAATAATAAAGAAATCCCTTAAAACCCCTTACAATACCCCACTTATGGTATCAAAGCCCCTATAAGCATTCATATTTGTTGGTCTTGGTCATCACGATCATTTTATAAATTGAAGAAGTAAAAATATTTACAATGTTTACATCACCATGGTATATCTACTTCATGGTGATTAGTATTGACATAAAATAAAAATATCCATACATAGAATATAATGGTTTTAATTACAAATTTTCTAAGGATAAAAATTAGGATGTCAACTAACGTTGTTGATAAAGAAGTCAGGGTTTGCTCTAAATATCACATTGAAAGTTCTGGAGGTAGAAAGGAATTCTAGCATAGTGTGTTGATCTAGATGATGATGTTATCAAGACAAAACATAATATTGTTCAAGATCATTTAAGGAGGAATAATTCGGTTGAAATTGGTAAATCAATTTAGTTGATGTGAAACACCTTTATAGACCCACAAAAGGTCCAGAGAAATATTAAATCGGAAAGCCACACCACTTGCACATCCACAACTTGAAAACATTGATGAAGTAAAATTTATATAAATATGTGGTTGATTACCTAGTTCTTGTTGACCCATTGGAAGTTCCTAGTAGGGATGCATTTGATCAAGCACCAAATTGTTGACTACCAATATTTTGTGATGAGGAGAAATATTTTTAAAAAGCTAGAAAAACGTTGATGCAAGAGCATCCTAATAACCCTCTTTTTGAAATAGTGAAATGTATAATTTATTTTGATTTAACATATACAAAATATAATTTAATGACTTGGAAGTAATGGTGTATGGAAATAGGCTTCCCAAATGATGAGGAAAGTTTGAAACAAAAAAGTTGCAAAGAAAGTGATGCATTTAAAACTACAAATAATGCTTTTCAATTGGAATTTAGAATTGAGTAGACATGATATTTTATTAATGATATCTTTAGCTTATATGAGAATATAGGAATAAAAAAATAAAAAGGTAAAAGGGGTAAAACCTTAGCATGTAGCACACTTAGTAAGATAGGCCTCGAAATCAAGAGTATGCAAGAAGTAATGAATATAACACATTGGAGATTGATGCAATGAATAAAGGATGCAACTCTTATTGGGATAAAAAAATTGTTTATCACTAAGTTTCAACAATATTTCTACAAGTATAATGTAACGAACAAAGTTTGTACACAACATAATGTTCAAAATATATGGGATATGAGAATATCCATGATAGGACAAGTAATATATTTATACAAGAATGTTTGAATGTACAACTGATATATTTTCGTTACAAATGAGGGCCCTATTTATATACTAGGAAAGGTGCCCATTCATGAATAATCATGTCCTTTTAAGACATGTCTCTTCAATGTACTAATTATTATTAATTATTATTTATTTATATATTTACATTAATAACGTTGTCTTCCACTTTAAAAAAGTTCTTTCATCAAAGCTTATTAATGAAAAGGCTTGATATATTTTTGTTACATAATGTCTTCTCATATCTTCGATTCTCAGAACTTTCATCTTCAAAGATACATGACGACATGAACTTCTGAGTGTGGTACATAATTGTCTCACTGTAGAATGGTCTAACCATTCCAATTCAATATTTTGTGAAACCTTCCGCTTATAGGCCTTCCAAGATGAAATACTATCATGAGGCTTGATGGTACTAGGATATGTATTCTTTGGAACATAGGGCATTTGTTTTCATATTGAGTGATTTGGATAAACTAGCTGGTTGAGATGTCTACTCTTATGATTTGGGTGTCGATAAGGAATTCTTGTGACTTTATTTTCACTTATCAAGTTTGTGATGCTTTCTTAATTTACTCTACGTATTTATGTTGTTGAGTTGATTGTGAGATATTCACTTGGAATCTTTGTCATTTGTACTACACCTTCAAAGCATGTATTCACTTCAATTGGATCCATACTTGTCTAAATTGTGATACTATTTGGATAAGTGTTTGTTCCCTTTTCTTAAACTTAGACAATTACTTCCAAACAATTTGGTGCTTCTTTTGTGATAAATTCTTCTCATTTGTTCTCCATTGATTTTTTTTATCATTTCTGAGTTTCTCGATTTGCGTGAGTAGCTTTTGATTGTGATTCTTGATACGTGAAAGCTATTTAGTGTCTATTTTGTTAGAATGTTTGATGTTTGTATTTTAATGTTCTCCAATATTTAATTTCCTAATTTGCTCTAACAACTTTTGATTGAGCGTCTTCAAGCGAGAGTTTTCTTCATCTTTCACTAATCGATTCTTTTGGAGATTATGTTTCTCTTGTTCCAACTTCTGAACACATGGTTTTGTTCTTTTAAATTTTTTTTTGCACAAGTAATTTCTCAGTGTGATATTTCAAGCAATAATTTTTTTCTATTTTTGCAAAAAATTCCTTATTTTTTTCTAATAAATTAGCATCAACATATGTTCAATATCTTCATATTTTTTCATTGTTTCACTGTTTCTTTGTCTAAATTTTTAATTCGTAATTGTGTGTCATTTTTCCATTAAACTAAAGTCAACATTTTGTGACACTTGTATCATTCAACATTTTGATTTATAAATGATTCACAAGAAGTAAGATATTCCTCTCCACAAAAGATATATTTCAAAAGAAATCAAAATTCCTTATAGAATTAATCTTTTCTCTTTTTTAATTTTTTCTTTTATTAATACTATTGTTCTTTCCTTCTCTTCTAAATCTTTGAACTAAATTCTTTTCCTTCACCTTTATAATTCCTATAATCATCACTTTTATATATATATATTTGAATTTTCCTCTTTATCCTTATATATTCTTTCAATTTACAATAAAAATATTCTCTATTTTTTCTTCTCTTTTTAAACGTTTTCATTTATTATTTTTTTTTTACCCAAATCAATCTTCCCCAAAAAGATAAATTTAAATGGGGCAACCATATACATATGTACATCAGGTACATAACAAATTTTAATGGACTGGTAATTAAATTCTAGAGTCATGTATTTTTTTCTAACCCCAAAATGGTGATTACGTTTCTCAAATCTGTGAAACAGGACCGTCTTAGTAATATGATTATGTTTATTTCGTTTTATAAATCCAGCTCCATTTATGATGAACATTTCAAGAGAATGGTCACAATTTTGAATTTCACAAAAGTAAGGTTTGTTGATGCCTATTCACGCTCGAAGCATGATAATTGTTGTTTGCTATGCACTTTTATTGTTTATTGTTGGCCAAGGGCTTTTTTTTTTTTAATTTTGTCAACAAATTGAAATTGGATTTGAGAATAAGTTTATAGGTGATGGCCAAAATTAGACTAGTTTTGGCAAAACTACCAATGTAATGGACAGTGTTTATATATGGAAAATATTTATATATTAGGAGGATATTCATAATATCTAGAATATGAGAATATCTATTATAAGACAAGCACTATATTTATATAAGAATGTTTGAATGTACAAATGATATATTTTGGTTACAAATGAAGGCCTTGAATGTTTGAATGTACAAATGATATATTTTGGTTACAAATGAAAGTCTTGTTTATATATTAGGCAAAGTTCTCATTCACAAATAATCGTCTTTTTAAGACACGGCTCTTTAATATAATAATAATAATTATTTATTATTTTATATTTATGTTTATAACTATAAAAATGTTGAATGATAAAAATGATTGATAAAATGATAAGAATAAATACAATGAGCCTCACTATAGTATATTTACATGCATTGACTAGTCATGAGGAAAAAACATATATGTCCTTTATCTTTTCATTAGACTAATTATATTATTATTATATAACAATGTTTCCACCATCTAAAGGAATGCTCTGTTGTCAAAGCATAGTAAATAGGATTTTCTCTAGTTGAGCACATTTCTATGGTGGAATCAAGTCTTTTTAGTTTAAGGAGTTTGAATTCATTCCTATTTTCAATTTTGATGACGTTTCTTTGTATTATTTACACTACAAGTTGAAGTATTTTGACTTGATTTTTTGACATGAAATGTATATGTTTCTCTTTAATATTTTTCCCTTGCTTTCATTGTTGTATATTTGATTTTTTTCTCACTCCTTTCTAATCAATTATAATTAATTCTTCTTGGGAGTGGAACCTTCAAAAACATATAACATATAGATTCAATATTTCAAATTAAACTCCATGACATATTCATCAAGGTTTGCGGAATAAGTTCCCAACTACATCAAGCATTTCACATCTAGTACCATATTATTCTAGAAATAGAGTGTAGCACCCTATTTGTAGTTCTAGTTCTTGGATTTAAATTAAGGCTTTATGAAATCTTCCATCTTCTTTGGCCTTTCATCCATTCTCAACCATGGCAGTGAGGCCCTTGGGGGGGTACATAAAAAGGTTTAGATTTTTAGCAAAAACAATGTCTATAAAATTATGAGAACTACCAAACTCTAAGAATATTGTTAAATTTCTATCTTTTATGACTCCTTTAAGCTTCAAGGTCTTAGGT
This sequence comes from Pinus taeda, assembly GCA_000404065.3. Lineage (NCBI taxonomy): Eukaryota > Viridiplantae > Streptophyta > Pinopsida > Pinales > Pinaceae > Pinus > Pinus taeda. Next base: position 212,412 of record APFE030670600.1, on the reverse strand, counting down.
TGTGGTTTCCCTATCATGGTTTCCAATGGAACTATATGTTTGTTTTCTTCCTTTCTTGGAGAGTGGATATTATCATGTGGTAGAACGTGTTTTTCAATTAGTTGTCATATTTAGTCTTTTGGAGTAATTGTTTCTCTTTGAAGTTTATCTTCTTCATTTCTATTTTTTTAGGCACATGAGATTGAAGCAATTGATAATCTTGGAAATGTTTCATCATGGTCAGAATCTAAGTTTTATCTTATAGTGATTTTAATATTTTGAAACTTCTACTTGCTTCCCATCTACTATTATAGAGTGTCATAGTGACATGTCTTCACATCTATGCACTGAAATCTAAATTTAACCTCATTAATAATTGTTTTCCTTCATTTTCTCCTTGACAGAGTCATGATGTTTAGTCATGTTGTATTAACCTATTGCACTATAATTTATTTTGTTCTTTGAAAATCCAAAGGCTACCTCATGTTGAGTATTAAGCTTTATTCAATTAATAATATTCACTATGATTCTAGGTTCAACCAAATTCTTAGGTCTTGATAGTCTTAGCTCGATATGAATAATGGATTTTATTCCTAAAATATACAATTTTAGTCATTGAACCTCTAAAATCTCCTAAGCTAGAGGAAATCCCGCAAAAGTCTTAAATGACTTTCCATGTACTTATCTTTAATTATTTGTCATTTAGGATTAAGCCAAAATAGCAAATATTTGTTTTTTAGTTATCTTTATTTTTTTATCTAAGAAAATCCTTGGAAGTTGTAAAAGGTTCACATTTTTTGAAGTAAAGGGTTGTGCATTATTGTACAAATGTCATTTTTGAAGAATTAAGAAGCAATAGTGGTGTTGATCATTCTTGTCTGAAACACATTTTATGGCATTGTTATTCTCTCAGTTCGTTTGGTATGGTTGATGAATGTCACAGTTATTTACTTTTTCAATTAAATCTTTATTCTTTGTGATTTGATACATTGTTGCATTGTTGTTAACTATCATATCTATTCATTATTCTTTCATTGATTGATTTGGTAAATAACATTGTATGAGTATTGCAGTATAATATTTCTTCATTTAACTATTTTTGTGAATGATATTTTACCTACTATTGGTGTTATAAAAATTGTTTAAAATAGATGAACTATTTCTCTTTCTGAATAAACCACACTCTTGGGATAAATTAGAATTAGATCAGGTAAGTTAATTTCATTTATGCAATTAGAAAAGAATTAGTTTTAGATTTAAGAAAATATTTCATTAAGCCTTTGATCAAGGAGCAAGACACCTTTAATGGAAACTAGGCGCACATATTCATGAGGATTGTTATACCAAACTAGTATAGTTCTAATTTGGGACCTTGATCATATGGTTTCTCCCATTGTTGACTTGGACAACTTCTGGGCATCAACAGATGTTAGGCCCCTATAATACTAGTGTATTCCTTTATTATTAGTGTCATTATCTGCCCTTATTGTTATTGTTGTGCCCATGTTGTCTCCATATTGTTATTATTGTGCCCCATAGAAGCCCACTATTGTTATTGTTGTGCCCTTACATTATTATTGTTATGTCGGCTTTGACTATATTGTGACCCCTTAGACTCTTATATATAGAAAGTAGGTCTTGTCATTTGTATCATGGAATAATTGTTCATTTGTGTAATGTAAAGGAGGTTCCCCCTCGAAGAGGCTGATTTGGAGTCGTTGCTCTATCAATTCTTCTAATTTGTGAGCTGGTTGTATAACAATTGGTATCAAAGCTCGAGATTCTAGTGTTTCGCTACTTCAAACAAGTCATCGTGGAATTTTCGATATAAAGTTTTTTCTATGATGTCTCAGATGCTAAAATTAAAACCCATTTGACCCGAAATCTTGATGAACCTCGAGTACAAATTTCAAATTTCGTCATGCTATATTTTCGGAGATATGATCCAAGGAAATTAGGGTTTTTGCAGGCTCCCAAATTATATCTCAAACATGTGACCTGGGGAAAATCATCATAACTTTCTCTCTAAGAATCAGATTGAAATTTCATAGAAAGGTGCAGAAATAGGACAGGCTGTAGTTTTTTTTGTATCGGTTTTAGGTCCCAATGATGAAATAGTGACATGTGGAACTTCGTACAAGTTCGATCTACTAAACCATTCTATACTCAGGTCATCGCAGGATATTTGGAATAACTCTTTCTTGGAGAATCCAATATTGATCAGACTTGCTGGATTGTAATGAGGACTCAAAGGGCTACCACAAGACGAGAATTCAGACTTTGGAGATCCACAATTACATAGATACAACTGATTCAATATCGAGCTCCTACAAAGCCCAAAAAGGTGTGTAGTCTTTTTAAATTTTTGCATCAGTTTGGTTTGAAAAATTAGTTTGAAAGGAATTCAAAGGACATACTAGAGCATAATTATCATTAATTGATGCCCCGAAGAAAGAAAATGGAAACACCTAGTAATCAACCTGAAATCTCTAGCATGACTCATGAAGAAGAGGAAGAAATGCAACATGATATATCAAAATTACGAGACCAAGTGCAACAAATTTCACTCTCACAAAAAGTAACAGAAGCTAAGATGGATGGTGTGAAAGCTAAGATGGACGGAGTGGAAGCTAAGATGGATGGTATATAAGCAAAACTTAAAGGCAACATGGAAGATTTTAAGATAGATTTGACAAAGTTGCTACAAGAAATGCTTAATAATGGCAAAAGGGTAGTAAAGGAAACTCATGATGAGAACAAAAGAAATGTTAATCATGATTTCATAGACTGTAACTTTGGATTGAAGACCCACCATGTTCCAAAGATCAATATGAGGAAGTTTGATGGCAAGGATACCGTAACATGGATGCTACAGATGGAGCAATATTTTGATCTCCATAATGTGAAAAACACACAAAAGGTACGCTTTGCAACTTTATATTTGGAACCCAATCAACTTGTATGGTATTGATGGATTTGCTCTCATAAACAAGTTGTCAATTGGGAAATTTTTACGGAAGAAATGATAACACATTATGAGGATACAAAAAGCAACATTTTTTTAGCCACTTGATAAATCTCAAACAAAAAGGTTCAATGGTGGAGCACATTGAGGAATTCCAAAAATTGAATATAAGGGTAAAAGATATTCCAAAGGAGCATAGTATTGATGTGTTCATATGGACATTAAAGGATAACATCCAACATGAGGTTCGCATTTGGGAACCTGATTCATTGGAGAAGGCATTCAGGTTGGTAAGAAAACTTGAAAGTAAAATTATGGCAACAAGGAATCCTACCAATCACAACTATACATATGGAAGTGTTGCTTCCCCTAGCCTTCCACAACCTACAAGGTTGACACCACAACAACTGGAAGAAAAAAGAGCAAAAGGGCTTTGTTACAGTTGTGATTTAAAATACACTAAAGGTCATAAGTGTGCTTGAGAAGGAAATTTTTTAATAATTGTGTAAGGGAAGAAGAAAAGGAAAGAAACATCAAAAGAAGGGGATACACACCAGGAACAAAGCCTAGAGAAAGAAGAAATGAATCTGACCATATCTTGTAATGCATCGGTCATCATAACCACTCCTCAAATGATCAAGATAGAATGACATATGAAGAAGAAAAATATAATAGTGGTGATTGATTCGGGATATACCCATAATTTTGTTCATTCTAAGATAGCGAAGGAATTAAAATCATCTATTTCTCCAGATCTCCAAAAAGGCTTTGACAATCATTCCAAGGTATTTGAGACTCCCAAAGGCCGCCCACCTATTCATGGTCATGATCATGCTATTCATTTGATTCCAAGAAGTGTTCCTCCAAACATCAGGCCTTACAGATATCCCTATGCCCAAAAGAGTGAAATTGAATGTATGGTTGCATAAATGCTAGAGGCTGGTATAATTCAACCTAGTCAAAGTTCTTTCTCTGGTCCAGTAGTATTGGTGCACAAGAAGGATGGATCATGGCGCATGTGTCTAGATTATAGGCAGCTCAACAAGCTCACTATTAAAGATAAATTCCCCATTCCTAACATTGATGACTTATTGATGAATTGCATGGAGCAATTTACTTGACCAAGTTGGACCTTCGTTCATAATATCATCAAATCAGAATGAAGACTGAAGACATTCTGAAAACAATATTTACAACTCATGAGGGTCATTATGAATTTTTGGTCATGCCTTTTGGCCTTACCAATGCACCTTCTACATTTCAAGGTTTGATGAATTCCATTTTCAAACCCTTCCTTAGAAAATTTGTGTTAGTATTTTTTGATGATATACTAATCTACAACAAGTCTTGGAAGGATCGTGTTCAACATGTTGATAGAGCGCCCAAACTATTGGAGGAGAAACAATTATATGCAAAAACCTCCAAATGTTTCTTTGGAGTACAAGAGGTGGAATATTTGGGGCATATTGTATCTCATGAAGGTGTTAAGGTAGACCCTAGAAAAATTAAATCCATTAAGGAATGGAAAATCCCCACATCCATAAAGCATCTGCGAGGATTTCTCTGGTTGATAAGGTATTATTGCAAGTTTGTTAAGAATTATGGGAGAATAGCAGCACCTCTAACAATATTACTGAAGAAAGATGCATTTTCTTGGACTGCAAAAGCAACAACGGCCTTTGAACATCTTAAAGAGGCAATGTGCCAAGCACTGGTCTTAGCTACGCCAGACTTCACAAAAACCTTTATTGTGGGATGTGATGCCTCAGGAATGGAATTGGTGTTTTTTTAATGCAAGAAGAAAGACCCATTTCTTTCGAAAGTCGTCCAATCAAACGAAAGTATTTACACAAAGCTTTTTATGAGAAGGAAATGTTGGCAATACTGCATGCACTTAAGAAATGGCAACCTTACCTAATGGGAAGACACTTCAATATAAAAATAGATCATGATATTCTTAAATAGTTTTTAGAACAAATATTATCTTCAGAAGAGCAGCAAAAATGGGTCACAAAGATGTTGGGTTATGACTTTGAAATCATCTCAAAAAAGGGAAGCAAAATGTTGTTGCAGATGCACTCTCATGAAAGGATGAGGATGTGGAAGCATTGCTTTGCGCCATTTCTATTATCTAACCAGATTGGACAAATGAAGCAAGGGATGAATGGAAGAATGACGAAGAAGTGTGGGCACTCATTCAAAAGTTAAAACAAGACCCCAGTACATCTGATACATTTAGCTAGAAAAATGATTCATTATGGTATAAAGATTGCTTATACCTTTGTAAGAATTTCCAACTCAAAAAGAAAATATTCTTATGGAATTGCACACCTCTCCCTTAGGAGGGCACTGAGGATTTTTAAAAATTTACCAAGGGGTTAAGAAGGAATTTTATCCCTAGTCTATTACAACCTTTATCCATTCCAGGTCAACATTGGGAGGAGGTTTCAATGGATTTTATCATAGGTTTACCCAAGTCCGAAAGAAAGAGTGTCATCATGGTGGTAGTTGATAGACTTACCAAGTATGCACACTTTTGTGCATTATCTCATCCCTTTAAAGCCAATACAGTTCCTACTGCATTTATGGAAACAATTCAAAAGCTACATGGAAACCCAAAGATTATTGTAAGCGACAAAGATCCCATTTTCACTATAAATTTTTGCACATAATAATTTTCTTGTCTGGATACTCAATTAGCTCATAGCTCATCATCCTCAATCTTATGGGCAAAATGAGATAGTGAACAAATGTTTGGAAGGATATATTTGTTGCTTTGTATCTGATAAACAGACACAATGGGTCAAATGGTTGCCTCTAGCTGAATGATGGTATAACACTTCCTTCCATACTGCAACAAAAATGACCCGATTTATGGCACTTTATGGATATCATCCACCGTCCATCACATCATATTTAAGAAAAAAATCTAAGGTTCAAGAAATGGAAAATCACATCAAGCATCAACAACAAGTTCTCCAACTCTTAAACGATAAACTCACTTTAACACAGAATATAATGAAACAACAGGCATATCAACATCACAACGAAATAAGTTTTGATATAGGTGACTAGGTATTTCTATGGCTACAACCATACAAACAAATGTCCCTCAAGAAAGTTAAGAAGGATAATAAATTATCACCAAAGTATTATGGTCCGTACAAGGTGTTGCAAAATATTGGTACTATGGCATACGAATTGGAGCTTTCTACAACTTCCCGAGTGCACCCAATTTTCCATGTTTCATGCTTAAAGAAGGTTATATGTGACAAGCTCCCAGTGTAAACAATATTTCCAGAACTTGACGAGGAAGGAAAAATAATATCAAAACCTGAAGCAATCACAGAAACAAGAACTCAACAACGACGAAATCGATCAATTTCAGAGTATCTCATCAAGTTGAAGAACTTATCTTCCAAAGATTCCACATGGGAGGATGAGAATTTTATACAGAAGCATCCATAAATACTCAAGTGTTGAGGAAAACACTTTTCTGAAGGAGATGGGCATGTTAGGCCCCTATAATAGTAGTGTATTCATTTATTATTATTGTCATTGTAGCCCCTTATTGTTATTGTTGTGCCCATGTTGTCCCCATATTTTTATTATTATGCCCCATAGAAGCCCACTATTGTTATTGGTGTGCCCTTACATTATTATTGTTATGTCTACTTTGACTACATTGTGACCCCTTAGACTCCTATATATAGAAAGGAGGTCTTTTCCTTTGTATCATGGAATAATTGTTCATTTGTGTAATGTAAAGGAGGTTGCCCCCTCGAAGAGGCTGATTTGAAGGTTGCTCTATATTTTCTTCTATTTTGTGAGCTGGTTGCATAACAACAGAACCCTGCATCTTAAAAATGATAAGAAACCAATAATTACAGTCATATTTGACGGCAAGACCTCCTTTTACAATGAGTACAATGTACAAGATTTGATGATCCTAAGACTAAGTCTCCTTAATATATATAGGAGAGAAAGAGTGCGGTGATAATAAAATGGGACCATGAAAGGTTATAGCCTATATAAAATTATAACAATAATAACATAATCACTCAACGTCTAGGGCTTAATAGGGGCTTTAGGGTTAACATGGTACTTATATATGGCTTAACATTCTCCCCCCCCCCCCCCCCCCCCCCCCTCAAACAAGTGTTGTCCTCAACAACTTGGCTATTTGGTGTTGTTTCTACATTAATAATTGATCTTCCCATGTCGCTTCTTCCACTGGTGGGTTCTTCCATTTGATGAGATACTTAGTAATTAATTTATTTATTAGTTGCTTAATCCTTGTTTCCAGGATTATTTTTGGCTCTAATATGATTCTCCCTTCTTCATTATATTTGGAAAATTAGTTTGGATTGGGATCTTATTATCGATTACATTATTTAATCAAGAAACATGGAAGACTAGATGTACATGTGAAAATGGAGGCAACTCCAATTTGTAAGACATACTTCCAATACTATGCAACACCTTATATCGCCCATAATACCTTAGTGCTAATTTATTGTCTTATTTTGTTGCTTGAGGGACATATGTTTATATGGTTGTAGTCTCACAAATACCCAATCCCCCCTTCAAATTTCCTTTCACTACAATTTTGATATGCTTATTGTTTCATCTTATTTTGTGTTATAACTAAGTTGTCTTTCAATAGCTTGAGAACCCCTTATTGGTACCACATGTGGTCCTCTACTACTTAGACCTTTATAGTCCCTTCCAAGGGTAATGTGATAGGTGGAGGATGAATGGTGACATTTTTAATGAAGTATGGCAAGATGTGTTGTACCATCATTCTACCAATGGAAACCATTTGGACCACTATGTATGTTTATTATATGGAAAACAATGTGGATGTCAGTCTAAACAAGTATTCACAATCTCAAAGTATCCATTAGATTGAGGATGGTAAGATGAGTTCTGAGCCAATTAACTACCCAAACAAGAAAATTATTCAATCCAAAAAGATTACAATCGCATCTTTATCACTTACAATAATATTTGGTTTTCCATGTAGCTTTTGGAATGTTTCCATGAGTGCTTCTACCACTGTACTTGCCATAAAAGGATGATAAAGAGCGACAAAATTGTTATACTTTTTCATTCGATCTACCACTGCCACATTGACACTCTTTCCTTTATACTTGGGTAAACCTTATCACATCCATTGAGACTTCTTCCCAACATTAGATTGGTATGATTGATGTTGAAGGAGTCATGGGGTCTTGATTATCTCTCCCTTATTTTGTTGGCATACCACACATTCAACCATAAACTTTTATACATCTACCTTATAACCTTCCAAAAATTAATCTTTATTGATGCCATGGCATGTCTACAAGAACCCTGAATGTTCTTCTAATAGTGAAGTGTGTAATTCCAAAAGGACTTTTCATAACTGTAAGTGATCTTGATACCACAACAAGTAATTATTCCACATAAATTATTCTATTACATTGGGTTCCTCCTGTATTTGTTCAATATCATGCATACTTCTCTTCTTGCTTCCATTCTATCCTTATTTCTTCCACCTAGTTAGATCATGGAATGGAAATAGCACATACTATACCCTTTGTGTCTTTCTCTTTCCTTGAGAGTGCCTCTGGCACAATATTTTGTTTTCCCTTTTTGTAGATAATTTCATAGTCATAACCCAACATCTTTGCAACCCATTTTTGCTTCTCTATTGAAGATAATCTTTGTTCCTGGGAAGTATTCTAAACTATCATGATCTATTTGATTTTAAAGTGTCTTCCTATTAGGTATGAATGCCATTTCTTAATTACATGTAGTATGGTCAACATTTATTTTTTATAGATGGGTATGCATAATTTAATTCCTTTAAGTTCACTACTTTCAAAGGCAAAGGCTCTTCCTTCTTATATCAAAACTACACCAGTGCCATGGCTAAATGCATCACACTGCACAATAAAGGCTTTTGTGAATTTTGGTGTTGCCAAGATGTGAGTTGTACACATAGCCTCTAGAATTTTTTTCAAAAGTTGTGGTTACTTCTTTAGTCCAAGAAAATTTCTCACCATAATTATTGAATAACTTATAGTAGTATCATGTCAATCCTAACAATCCTTTGAGTTTCTTCAATGTATTTGGAATAAGTCATTCCCTCGTAGCTTTGATTTTGTTAGGATCCACTTTGACACCCTCATGGGATACAATATGGCCCAAATACTCCACTTCTTCATTACAAAACACACACTTGTACATGCTCTTCCCAGTATTTGTTGTAAATTAAAATGTCATCAAAAAATACTAACACAAATTTTCTAAGGGAGGGTTTGAAAATATAATTTGTCGAGCTTTGAAAATGTTGAAGGTGCATTTGTAAGTCCAAATGGCATAACCAAAAACTCATAACTACCTTCATTTGTTCTAAAATTTGTTTTTGGAATGTCTTCTTGCCTCATTCGTATTTGATGATATTCTTAACAAAGATTCAACTTAGCAAAGAAAACTGCATGTGTTCATTGATTTTTATATTTTTTCCATTTCATCCTTTATTTGATCCTTATTTTCATTCATCTTCTTTTCCATTTCATCCATAATTTCTCTTTTAAGTAATTCTTTAGAACCTAATAAATACACATTTTTCAACATATGAACATCCATTTCATTAACTTTCTTATCTAATTGAGAGAACCTAAATTCTAAGTCTTCACTTTTATCATAAATCATGGATGAGTCTTCATGAGGTTTAATTAGTGTAGTAGCTTTTGGATCTTTCTTTTGAGTCATGTGAGAAAATAATAATAATACTCCTCTTTATCAAAATTTTCAAACACCAAAAAAAATGGATCTTCTGATTAAAAAAATATGTTACTTGTAAGCCACGTATATTTAAAAGCTTAATTTGGAGAATATATTAATGACTAACATTTTTCTTGATATATCTATGAGATTTGAGCACTTTTGAACCTCAAACTTTCATTTGTAATAGTTTAACATGTCTTCTTGGCAATTCCACCGGTTTTTGCAAAATTTGATATGTCAAGTGAAAGTTATGGTAACTTTTCAAAACATGTTCATTTTTGGCTTCTTCCCATGAGAAAAATTGTATAGCATGCCACAACTTAAATCACTCAAATATAATTCTAGATTTTTTACTTTAGATACTTCTATATGTCTCCTAAGATTTCTAAGTATTTTAGAGTTTGAAAATTCCCAAAAAAAAATTATAGAAAAACTATTGGGATGAACTAATTGAAATTGATTTCAGGATCCTTCCCAAACCCTAGATTCCACATAGTATATCTTAGAAAGTATAATAAACCAAAATTTGAAATTTTAACTAGTTGTTTCCCAATATCTTGCCTCAATATGATCCAAATTTCACTATTTGAAATGTCTCAGAAAATAAATTCTCGCGAAAATGTCAAACTTACATGTTTGAATTGTTTTAAGTAGCATTCAGGAGCCCTAACTTCCTCAAAGCATGTCTCCAAAAGTATAGTGAACCAAGATTTCAAATTTTAATCAAATGTTCCCTAAGATATCACCTCGATATGCTCCAAATTTCACCATTTGAAACATCTCAAGAAAAAAATTATAGTGAAAAAGCAAAACTGACCTATTTGAAATTGATTTGAGGAGCATCTGATACCCCTAACTTCCTTATAGCATATATCCAAAATTATAGAGAACCAAGATCTAAAATATTAACCAAATGTTACTCGATATTTATCCTTAATATGGTCCAAATTTAACCTCTTGAATTCCCCCAGGGAAAAACTATAGCATAAATTCCAAGGTGGTCTGTTTGAAGCAACAAAAACCCTAAGTTTGTATGCTCTGATACCAAATGTTATGCACCTTGTGCCTTAAAAGTGATAAGAAACCAATAATTACACCCCTATTTGAGGGGGAGACCTCATTTTACAACAAATGCAATATAAAAGGAAATATTTGATAATCCTAGCACTATATCTCTTTAACACACTCACACACATATGTATACAGGATACAAAAGGTACAATTATAATAAATTGAGACCATGAAAGGTTCTACTCTACATAACAATATAACAATAGAAATGTATTCACTCAATATTTATGGCTTAATAAGCGGTTTCAAGGTTGAAATTGGGGCTTATATAGGGTTTAACGTGGGAATTAACAGAGGTGCCTGATAATAAAGTCCCTATAGGATCAAAGTGGTTGTACAAGTTAAAATTTAATGTTGTTGGTCGCATAGACAAATATAAGGCAAGAATAAGGCATAGATTATGGTGATACCTTTGCACTAGAAGAAAAACTAAACATAATTAGAAAAATGATAAAGTCAAAAGAAGAGGTTTATCTTGTTCAACCACAGGGGTTTGTAAAGTAGGGTTAAGAACACCTTGTGTGAAGGTTGAAGAATGTTCTATATGGACTTAAACAGGCACTAAAGTCATGGTATGTGAAAATAGACACCTTCTTCTTTCAACAATGTTTTCTAAAAGGTAAAAGTGATCATAATTTGTGTATCACTTCATACAAGAATGGACATGTTGATTTAACATATTTATATGTTGATGACCTAATCATAACATATTATTGACTTGATTGAAGATATCAAAAGATAATTATCATAGGTATTTGAGATGAAGGATCTTGGACAATTGCACTATTTTTTAGGTCAAAAGGTATGGAGGGACATTGGTAAGACTTTAATCACATAAAGAAAATACGTAAAGGAATTACTCAAGAGGTTTAATATAGATGAATGTAAGGAAATATATATTCCATTAGAACAACATGTCATGCTCAATAATGATGATGGAACAAAAGAGGTCGATGTTATTTTTTATCAACAATTGGTGGGAAGTCTAAATTATCTCACTATAACCTGGCTAGATATTGCATTTTTAGTCAATATACTTAGTCAATTCATGATTGAGCCCCATTCCTCTGATATTTGAAAGGAACTATTAATTTTGGCATTAAATAATAATAATAAATTATTGTATTGTTGAGTGACAGGTCATACTGATTTTGATTGGGCTAGAAATCTAGATGACGTGAAATCCATCTCTGGATATGTGTTCAATATAAGATCTGGAACTATATCACGAAGCAATAAGAAAGAGCAAATTGTTTCACTATTGCCCACAAAACCAAAGTACAAAGCTTTATGTAGTGCTAACTGTGAAGTAGTATGTCTCAATAAAATCCTTGAAGACATTAGAGAGAAGCAAAAAATACCTATAGTTATCAAGTGTGATAACCAAAGTTCCATCATATTAGCAAATAATCTAGTGTATCATGCTTGTTCAAAATATATTGAAACATCATTTTGTAAGATAAAAGATACAACCAAAAGAAATTGACTTGGCATATTGTAATACAAATGAAAATGTAACTAACATATTTACCAAGACTATAGGAAAGGCTACATTTGAAATTTGTAGAAACAAGTTGTGTGTTATAGAAAATTCATCTCTATTAAGGGGGTGTGTTAGGAGTAATCGAGAAATGAATCAACTTTTAGGTGGCCAGTGTTGGAAAAGTAACTAGGTTCGGTATTCATATTTATCTTTGTAATTGTAACAAAAGCAAAAAGAAGAAAAATATTTATATTATTATTTTTTCTTTAGTTAAGCATGTTCTTCATGCTTCTATGATCCAGATGTATCTTCAGTAGTGGCATGGTAGAAAGGCTCAAAAACTCAAAGTGCAATATTCTAGATGAACTCAACATCAGATCAAAGTGCTCGTCGCCCTAATTACACTGGTGCAAACAACACTCAAATCCGAGTCCAGATGACAAAGTTATAGCAAGTCAAAGTTTGAGTTTGACTTATCTAGCTGGCAAGAAGAAGATGACATGGCAAAGCTTCAGCGAATGAGGGCGCACCACATGGCAGATCCATTGGGCCCCGCATATCACTTATCAGCGAAAAATAGGAGTGGCTTTAGGAGAATCGGCCCCTGGCGTTACCAGCTACGATTGTGATATCACATATCGCAGGCCAGTGGAGGAACAAAAAGGTATACCGGCCTCGGTGAAGACCCAGTTACGATGCAATTTTATTGCATACTATAGAAAGGTAAAGGTCACATTTTACAAATTGGCATCGGTAGGGCCTAAATTGCAATTGCGATGGGGAGCCAGACCTAATATTCTATATATGATGTTTTATATCCACCAATGGATCTGTCATATCGCAGAATGCAGGATTGTATTAGTCTGCCGATGAATGCCGCCGATTGCGTTTTTGTGATGGGCCATGATATTCACCGTTTACGATCTGCGATGTGAGTCCTGGACACAATCCTTTATATGTTATGTTTAATACTCCTGGCAAATCCACAAGCGCCTATTGTAAGAGGTGTTGACATACGTCGAATTGTGGTGTGCGATGATGGTTTTGAATGTGATATTTATATATTATGTTTGATAATTCTGGTGGGTCGGTGGATCACACAGAAAAGCAGAATGTGTGGAATTTGGATATGTTCGTTGATTGCAAGTGCGTCGATAGAGATATGTCCGTTGATTGGATACGTCGATCAGCCAATGCTGATTTCAACGCACAGTTAACACAACTTTACCAGAATTGTAAGGTAGTTGCCACAAGTCTTAGTTAAGCCCGAGATTTTATATATCCAATCAGAACTGTTAGTCTAACTTCGTCTTTGGTTAAGAACTGCCTAGGTTTTGAGGGATTTTCCACACATGCTTATCTAAAAGACCCTCTCTGTTAGAAGAAGGGGAGAGGGGTAGAGAGCAACACAGGTTTGCAGAGCACGATAGTGGCACCTACTCCTGGCAGGTGGTCGGGACCTTATCTCAAAGAACGGAAGGTTCCGAGAAGGTTGCAGAAGGCCTAATTATTTGAATGGGTGTTCAGATAGGCATTTTTGCACTATTTTTCGCTAGAAATTCCTTAGTGTTGTCTGTTTCTAGAGTTGGGCTCTCCATTTTCTAGCTATCTTCCAGATTGGAGGTATAAGGATGTTTATGTATAAATCTGCTTGTACTTCTCTCTTTTCATGCCACTTAAATAAAAGAAGGCCTCCCCACTATTGAGCAGGGCCCAAAGATGTAGTACAAATTGGAGAAACTATGAAATCAAATCTTTGTGTCATGACCTTTTGTGATGATGTCTCTTTGTCTCCATTTTCCATTCTTATAAAAAAAAAAAAAAGTCATGCGAATTGCATAGGTGTGTTAACTAGATATAGGCTTCATAGGACGAGCATCTTAAAAAAAGAGACATGGCGAGTATTGAGGCTCATGGGGGAGAGATACGATACAATTGCCATTAGAGTATGCATAGCAGAGACAAAGTTGAGGCAAGCTCTTGTTCCCATGATCATACGAGAGACAGACAGAAAAGGTATAACCCCTCTCCATATTTTAATTTTCATTTTGATTACAACCATATTGTTAATAATGGACGTAGATCATGGCATAGAATAACTTGTAGTTTTTGTGGATTGCATAACCATATGTTTGCTGAGTGTTGGAAAAGATTAGCCACACAGAAAAAGATGAGGTGTAGAAGACCCTCTAAACAACAGGCAAAGAAGAAGAAGATCAAGCAGATCTAGAAGGTGAAGGCTCATTGTAGTCATTGCGACAGAGGTGGTCATTAGAGAGCCACATGTTGGGGGCTCCACCCAGAACAACATCGCAAGGACAAAGCATCCGAGCATGAACCAGATGAAATAGTTGTTTGACCAGCGAACACGCCACAGGGAAGATGATCCATTCACTTTGATAAGTGAGATATGGTTCTTCTAGGTGTGGTAGAATGTCATGGCCTTATTTTTTCATATGTTGCATTTTAAATTGTAAAAGTGATGATGTGTGTTCCATCACTTGTTGCAGCAACAATGATGCTTGGCCTTATTTTGTGTTGCTTTTTGAACTATGAAAATGATGATACGTTTCTATCACTTGTTGAAGCAACAATAGTGTTTGGCCTTGTTTGTGTAAATCATGTGTTGCAGTGATGATGTGTTTTCCATCACTTGTTGAAGCAACAATGATGTTTGGTCTTGTCTTGATAGCTGGAGTATTGTTTCCATTTTTATGTAAACTTGACCACAGAGTATGTGTTATAAACTCATGGCAAGTATGGAATGCTTGGCTCATTTTGGTCATAGAGCTAAACATGTAGTTTGCAAGATATTGTACTACAAGTTTGCAGGGGATGCAGGTGTCGGCTCATCGCTTATGGCTTCGAAGGACAAAGGTGAAGGAGAAAGAAGGATGATCTGTTAAGACACTTGTAGTGCAGACAAAGTACATAATAGTTGCAGATTATTTAATGATTTTGGAGGACCAAAACCTTCCCTTAGTGGGGAGGATTAATCCAGGTGGATCTTCAGTAAAGTACCAGTGGCATGGTAGAAAGGCTCAAAACTCAAAGTGGCATATTCTGGATGAAATCAACATCATATTAAAGTGCTCGTCGCCCTAATTCCAACAGTGTGAACGACACTTAAATTCGAGTCCAAATGACAAAGTTAGAGCAAGTCAAAATTTGAGTTTGACTTATCCAGGTGGCAAGAAGAAGATGACATGGAAAAGATTCAGCGAATGACGGCGCACCACATGGAAGGTCCATTGGGCCCCGCATATTGCTTATCGGCAAAAAAGAGGAGTGGCTTAAGGAGAATCGGCCCCTGGCGTTACTGGCTGCGATTACAATATTGCATATGCAAGCCAGTGGAGGAACAAAATGGTATATCAGCCCCGACAAAGACCCAGTTGTGATGCGATTTTATCGCATACCATAGAAAGTTAAAGGTTGCAGTTTACAAATCGACATCGGCATGGTTTGAGTTGCGATTGCGATGGGGAGTCAGACCCGATATTCTATATATTATGTTTTATATCCATCGGCGGGTTCGTCATATTGCAGAACGTAAGATTGTGTCAATTTGTTAATGAATGTTATCATTGCGTTTTTGTGATGGGCCATGATATTCACCAATTGTGATCTGTGATGGGGGTCCCAGACGTAATCCTTTATATGTTATTTGTAATACTCTCAGTGGATCCATCGAGCGCATATTGTAAGAGGTGTTGATATACGTCGAATTGCGATGTGCAATGACAGTGTTGGATGCGATATTTATATATTATGTTTGATAATTTCGACGGGTCTGTGGATCACATAGAAATATAGAATGTGTGGAATTTGGATTTCTCTTTTGATTGTGAGAGCACCGATAGAGATCAGTCTACTGATTGCGGTACACCGATCAATCAACCACTGATTTCAATGCACAATTAGAACATCTTTGCCATATTTGTAAGGTAGTTGCGACAAGTCTTAGTTAAGCCCGAGATTTTATATATCCAATCAAAACCATCAGTCTAACTTTGTCTTTGGTTAAGAACTTCCCGGGTTTTGAGGGACTTGCCACACATGCTTATTTAAAAGACCCTCCGTGTCAGAATCAGGGGAGAGGGCAGAGAACAACGCAAGTTTGCAGAGCACGACAGTGGCACCTACTCCTGGCAGGTGGTCGAGACCTTATCTTAGAGATCACAAGGTTCTGAGAAGGTTGCAGAAGGCCCGATTATCCAAATGGGGTGTTTGAATAGGATTTTTTGCACTATTGTTCACTAGGAAGTCAGTGGTGTTGTTTGTTTCTAAAGTTGGGCTCTACATTTTCCAAGTATCTTCCATATTGGAGGTATAAGGATGTTTATGTAGAAATCAGCTTGTGCTTCTCTCCTTTCATGCCACTTAAATAGAAGAAGGCCTCCCCACTATTGAGCAGGGCCTGGAGATATAGTCCAAATTGGATGAACTCCGAAATCAAATCTCTGTGTCATGACCTTTTTTGATGACGTCTCTTGGTTTTCATTTTTCATGCTTATGTTTTTGTGGTGTTTAAGCGTTGTAACTCATTTCAATTTCGATGCATCTATAAGCGAATATATATATATATATATATACAAAAATGAAAAATAATAATAATAATAAAAATAATAATAATAATAAAAATATCCTGGATCATTAGGTTCTAATTGAATCAAATATTTAAATTTGGACTCTTTTTTTAGTAAAAAAGAGTCAAATTGACCTCCATAAGACCAAGTAAGCCCTCCAAATGGTCAAGTTGCTCTCTCAAAAGGATGTGTTTGTTCACATGTAAGATCAACTATATATTGGCATGAATCCTCCACCAAAGGGAAACTGATTCGTGGTGTTTTTCTGTAGCAAGTTCGTTGATGTTATTAAATAAGTTTGTTGATTTTTTTTTTACAATAAGTGTGAATCTTCTTTGGCAAGAAGTGCAAGCTTCTGTGGCAAGAAGTGTAAGCTTCTGTGGCAAGAAGTACAAGTCTTTGTGGCAAAGAAATGCAAATTTTTCAGTCACACATGAATTGAAAAATATGTGAATTCTTAAAGGCCAAAATTTTGTAACACTATACGATCTACTAAGACTATCCTTGTTATAATATACGAGTTGATAAATACGATATATGAAATGATGAAGATGGTTGTGATATGTGAGCTAAAGTAGGATTATAAAGTCTATAAAATTCAAGCTTGTGACAAATCAAATTGAGGATAAAACATGACAATGGTTGACTTGGGGATCTTATGGAGGAAGTTGTCTTGGTCTTGGTCTTTAATATCTCATTTGATTTTATTCTATAAGAAGAGGATTGTTCAAGTTTTCCCCAATTGTGGGGTTTTTCGCTCGAGTGGAGCCTATGTCTTGTGTTTATTGTCTCTTGTGATCTTCATATTTATATTTTGGTAATTGCTTCATGAAGAAAGGAACAAAGAGAATTTAATAAGGAGCCAACAAAGTTCACAAGTAATTACCAAGTGAGGAAAATCAACCTTAATCGATAATTACCTTGATTTTCCAACTTAGTATTAGAGCTAAAGTATTGGAGAAGTAGTTTTAAGATCACTCTTGTTGGCATATTTCAAGATACCTCTACAACAGTAGCAGTTATATTTTAAGATCATCATCGACTACAACAACCATCATTCCAAGACACCCTTGACAGTATCTACAACTAGTCTCTTTACAACTTGAAAAATTCTCTATAATTTATGAGTAAAAGGATGAAGTTTATATCTACAAGAGGCATAATACCTCTATGATGAGAATTAAAGGAAGGGAATTAATATTCCTATAAGCTGAGCTACTTAAAGGCATTTGTTCCTCATGCGAAGACAAAAAATAGGGTCAAAGACTCCTAAGATAGTCGTAGGCCTAGAAGCCTAGCAAGGGAAGAGATCTAGTTTGTTTTAGGTTGATTCATTGTGTTTTTTGTTTGGACTATGGTTGGGCAGAAATAGCCAACAAAGAAGAGGAGGCTAGTGTAACATACCTGGTGAAAATTCCATGTAAATATAGATATATATCTATATATATATATATATATATATATATATATATATATATATTATATATATTATATATATATATATATATATAATATATATATGGCCACAGTGATGGGACACGTATTCCATGTTGAATGGTGGGGGAAATGTCCTAATGGGTGTTTATTCGGTTTTATGGCTAAGGAACTTGGTAAAGGCAATGGCTAAGGATTTGGAAAGTCAAAATGGCATTTTTGGCACATTTATTTATGAAATTAAAGGGAAATAGGAGAAAAGGAAGGTGAATGGTCACAGGTTGTATGTGAGGAGGAAAATGAAGGAAAATAATGGAAAATGAAGAAAATAGAGGCCTCATTAATAAAAAGGCTTTTGAGGATCAATTGGCAAGATCTTAGTCAATGTAAGCTCTTAGCTCAGACTTGGTCAGTTCAGTTTTGGAGCTCTCTCATACTTTTAGACACTTCAAGTTTTCTTGGAGCACTCTTGGTGGGTGTGGCATACTTGGATTCTTGGAGCAAGAAGGCAAAGGAAGAGCACTAAGCGCAAGAAGGCATCGGGACCAACAACTACATTAGATTTTCTTGCAGGTATCGAGTTGCATGTATGTTTCCTTCAATAGTTTTGGAATTCATGGCATATGCATGTGGATTTTTGGTTGTGATATGTCATTGGCATGGAGGATGGTCGGGATTGACAGTGGATTGTCTAACCTTGTCGTTTCCTAGATAGCCATGTTGATTATATGTTTACTTTCATTGTTTGTTTTCGTTGGTTCTCATGTTTCTTTACCTTGCGTTTAGTTACTAGTTCCTGGAACCTTGGTGGGACAAATGCTCTAGAGCCCTGTAACAACTTGGGTTGAGTTACTAGTCCTGTAGCCTTGGTTGGATAACTGGAGCCCTTGGTGGGTTGAGTTATTAGTCCTAGAGACTTGGTTGGACAAACGTCTAGAGCCCGGCGACAGCTGTGGGTTCAGTTACTAGTCCTGGATCCTTGGTTGTAACAAACACTCTAAAGCCCTGGATGACTATGGTAGAGACCGATATGATGATGGATTTGTGATGTCCGACTGTGAGGTGGAATCATTGTTTGATGGGTTGAGGTGGATGGCCTCCGGAAGCCTTGGATGTGTTTTGATTGATGTGTTCTATGAGATCCCACATTCATGCTTGGAATATGGCACGTGGGTGAATGGATGAAGAGTGATTTGGCTCAGCCATTCTACGGCTGGGCGGAACGTGGAAGTCCCATCCTGGGTTTCGATTTTGCATCATTAATGAAATGTTATTTCTCCTTGTATTTCAATGAGCATTTTGATGGATTATAAGTGGTCTATATGGTTTTACTTTCATGAGTATTTTTGTTGCTATTATGTTGGTTATGTATGTGTTATATGACAGCAGCCATGTATGGCTTTCATCATGTTTTTACTTGAAATTTAATGATCAATGTATTTATGGTCTAATGGATGGAATGACAGTTAATGTGTTGAGGCATCAAAGCTTCATGGTGAATCTCAGATAAGTATGAGACCCCTGTGCTCAGATCTATTATTTACACATGTAGTTTACATATTCGTGATATGTTTGATGAAATGCCTGTCATGGCTAGTAGGGGTCCAGTCAAGGTCTTAAACAAGTATTTGCTTTAGTACTGTCATTCCATGTTATTTTACTATTCTAATTGTATCATGAAATTTTGGGTAGTGACCTGGGCTCTAGGCCTGAAAAAGTGGCTCAAATCCCAAGGATGTTGGCATAACACTAGAAAACTGGGTGTCTCGATGCTGCCAGGCAAGCCTGTGAGAGCGACTATGGATTTCTGGACATTGTCATGCTTATAGCATGAGAGCAACTGAGGCTTAAGTTCTCAGTGGGACCCAAGGGCAAGTTGTCTAAAGTGTTGGATTAGTTCCTAAGGGTCTTGAAGCTAATTTTGAATGTTTGTATAGTGTGTTTCCGTTAATTCCACTTCCTTAACATGATTTAAGAGGTCAAATCATCTCATAGTGGCCTCTCATTGCATGTTTACCCTAGCTAGACGATTGCTTGGGTAGATGTGGGAGGAGGGTGTTACAGAGTGGTAACAGAGCATGGTTCAACCCTCGAACTGGATGGGTGGTGTGCATTGGTCATGCATTCATGTCGGTTGCATGTGTTTTGATCATCCTTGTGGTCTATATGCTTGTTGCATTTGCATGGTTTCGATCATGGTTGTAGTGATGTTGCCATGTGAAGGTTGAAGGTGTTGTCGTGGAGTATGTGTTCATGTGTGCGGTTGATTATGCATTGTTATGCATGTTATTGTTCACATTTTATCAAGTGTGTGTGATGTGGTTGTTGTTGTCATGCATGAGGTCATGGTTTGAGTAGTTGATATGGTCATGCATTGATGACTGGACTCTAGCTAGAATGATGTGTAATTGGTTTGGTACTCATGTGTTATATGTATATATGTAGTTGTTATGCATATATGGGCTTGGTTATGCATGAATAGTAGGTCAAACATGCCTTCTAAATTCATGGTACGCAATTTAGGTCATCATGGTGCTATTGGTTGTTATGATGCTAATGTGTTGGCTGAGACAGAGCAAGAGATGCAGATCATCATAATGAGGTGGAAGGATTAGACTTTGGGGTAAGAGAAGATTGTCATCGAGGTATTGTATGTTTGGCATGCAGGTATGTAAGTTAAGGATTTTTATATACATTAGGTTTATGTACATGTCTTTTGATGTTATGGTTACATACATGATGGATGTTAGTTGATTAGTGTAGTTATATGCATTGCTATTGTTGTTTTATATTAGATAACCTGATGATTATGTTATATGATATTGATGAAGTATCTTAGAGGTTAATGTGTTGTTCTTAAATGATAGTTAGCTTGATGATTAGGGTTATAGCATTTATACCTTGATGTTATATGTGTCACACTAAGTTGGGTTGGCCTCTACAGATGGTTAGGGTTACGACATTCAAGTAGGAGTCGACTTATTATGTTGCATTTTGTGTTACTAGTCTAGACTGATCATACATACGTGATTGTTATGCGTGAACGACAAATGTTTATAAGCTTATGATGTGAACATGTTAGTGACTATTATGGATATCATGATATTATTTATGTTTGAGTTGATATGTTGTGAAGTTATATCATGCTAATATGGATTGATTGTGCAGACAAGGCAGCCTCACCTAAGATACATTAAGGCATGAGTTTGCCTATGTCATATATTTGGTGCTTGATTGTTTGATTATGTCATCTATTGAGTATTTAGTGTTTATTATGTCATCTAGTTGATTTATTTAACATGGTGTGTTTGCAAGTTGGTTGAATGTTTGATGAATTGCATAATATGAGTATGTGTTCAAATCATCTAGTTTTAAGATGATTTTACTAATACATATGTGTCGAGACAGTTGATATGTACTTGTGTGTAAGTAGGTGTTATGAAACCAACTTCAAGAAAGATAGAAAAGATAGATCAATGCCTTAGAATTCAGCCTCTTCGAGGGGGCAACCTCCTTTACATTACATAAATGAACAATTCATGGATGATACAAATGACAAAACCTCCTTTCAATATATAGGAGTCTAAGGAGTCACAATATAACCCAGCCGACCTAACAATAATAATATAAAGCCACAAAAATAACAATAGAGGGATTCTATAGGGCACAGTAATAACAAAATGGAGACAATAGGGGCACAACAATATTAATAAGGGGTATAACTACAATATTAATGGGGTAATCACTAGTATTATAGGGACCCAACATGCCC